>QLOR01000478.1:0-22549 GCA_003313825.1 Sarcodon aspratus
TAGGCACCTTGAGTTATAAATCATTGAATATGTTCTTATCATACCGTACGCGCGCGGTTTGGGTATGTCCTTGATCTTCAAGTAAAATAAGTGCCATGCCAGTGTCGATACTGTGCTTGACGGCGAAGGAATGCGGTGTGTCCATTTTCATGAAGTAACCCCCAATTTTGTTGTACATCATGCTGTGGTCAATTTAAACATAAGAATGGAATATAAATGCAACTGCAACAATGGAGCCCACTGTGAGATTGCGCCAGCTTGATGATGATGTGGACTGTGCGACTAGTTGATTTATAATTACGTAGCGCGATACATGATTCAGCAGTTTTGGGGCGGAGATTGAGAAGTATGGTTATCATTTCCCTTGCTTTATCGATGTTCCAACGCAATAGGCACAGGAGATAGAGACAGAAATCAATGTTAATCTCTAGGATATTAAAATGCATCAGCAATCGAACAAAAGCGCATGCTATATCAGTAATCAGCTGATAAAGACTGAGGACTACTGTAAATAAAACAAAACATCTTGTAAGGTTTTACAAATGATTTTGAATCTGGATAACCACACAGTCTTCCCCCACATGCCTTCGACACAACTTGCAGCATATCTTCCCGTTGCAAAGGCCAGCCTATGTAATGACGTGTTTATATGAGAGATGTAGCACCCGTGAGAATCTCGTAGTGAGTCCAGGATACTCGACTCCCAGCCCAGCCACGGGCACTCAAATGGATGCTAGACTCTGGTGTCTCAAGCTGGTATATACTGTCGGCCTTCTTCGAGCTGAGTATTTCCGAATACAGTCCGGCATCTGCATTGCTAGGGTCGTCCGAGGAAGATAGGGAATAAGATCAGCCCAAGGAAGGATGCATAGAAGACGTGGCGCTGAGAGCGAGAGCAGTATGAACGATCTGTGGAAGTTCCCACTTCGCCTTCTCGACGTGCGGACCTCCTTGTAGATCAACAAGAGCTCGCCCTCTTCCGCTTCGGTCTATTCAAATCAGCGCTCAAACACCGCAGAATAGGTGGAATGACGAGACCGCTGCGGCCAAGCTTGTACTACATTGAATGACACAACAGGTTTTATCACTTCTGGGAAAACACAACGTTCCCTGTCAACTCGGTCGCTTATTGACTCAAGCAAGCAGGCTAAAGTTCCATTCGCCATGCTTCTGACACTCTCTCATCCACAGCAACACGAGCAAAGATAGTCCCATCCAGCAACTCGATGCCTTCCAACTGCTCCGTTCTTCCAACCCGGTACCCAGCTGGACGCGTTCCAAACAGGCATGGTGTTCTGGACGAGACTAGGGAAGAAGGGATGATGGCGATTTTTGGGAAGTTGACGAAGGTATGGACGAGATAAAACGTGATGTGAAGGATGATTAGGATGATTGTCCGACACTAGTAACTTATGGTTACTGTTATGCTCCTGTACTTTATGAGAACATCTATATGAGGCATTATTTCGACTGAGATGGGGTGATATTATAAAGCAAAATGCAGGGCTACATGTACGTACTACATTGAATGATACAACAGTTTTTATCACTTACAGGGAAATACGATGTTCCCTGTCAACTCGGTCACTTATTGACTCAAGCAAGCAGGCTAAAGTTCCATTCGCCATGCTCCTGACCCTCTCTCATCCACCCAAGCCTATCCGCAGTTAGCCCAGCAACACGAGCAAATATAGTTCCATCCAGCAACTCGATGCCTTCCAACTGCTGCTCCGTCCCCCCAACCCAGTACCCAGCCGGCCGCGTTCCAAACAGGGTCGCCCAATGCATAAGCGACCGCTGAGTCTTGCACATGTGGTCGTCTGGATGTTGAAGAACGCTTTGGGTGATTGCGAGCCATGGGTTGGGAGTTGTTTCATCTGGGGTCAATGTGTCTTTTGCTGCGCTGTGAGGCGACTTTATAGGTTCTTGTGGTGAGGGGGTAGTGAAAGTTATGAATTCCTTGGTGATGTGCAGAATGGGTCTTCCTCTGATGATCCATATACCGAGTACGGTAGAGAAGTACGTGCGGAGTAGAATTTGGACGGCGTGAGGGGGAAGGTAGGCTACAATCGAAGGGAGAAAGAGCGAGGACGTGACTAGGTGCATTCTAAATTGGTAGTTATATGGCTCTAAGTATTGCAGAAGAAATGGTGGAGGACGAGCTTACAAGATAAAGTCCGCGCGGAAGGGTTTGTCCCCCGCACTCCATCCTCCGAGCCCGTACATAACTGCACATGTCCACGCCAGTTCCTCGATCTTGCGCTGAACCTCGTGCTGGACGTTGGAGCTTCCTATAATATTCAAACTCCACATCTCAGAATACCTGTTCCACATGAAAAAGTCAGCAATAGCAGTAAGAAAAAGTGCTGACAGATACATGCATTCGTATAGTTTCATTTAATTTTTCTACGATCTCATAGAGCTTTACTTCTGAATTGGGTCCGAGGGTCTTTGAGCTCAACGACTCGTCCTTCTGCATGAGAGCAAGGATATTGAAAGCGGTAACCTCGTCCGCACGAGAGGAATGTGTAGGAGAAACGCCGTTGATCTGATGCGTGCGGTTCAAGGCGAGAGATGACGCGCGATAAATGAGGTTGTTGATAGCTGCCGTGTGACGTTCGTCATCCCAATAGGAAGCCGGAATGATAGGAGCCATATGTGCACCATGAACAGCAGTCTGTGCCAAGCCTGTTGTAATTACCCTCGTCAGTCTAGACTCCAATCCAAGCCAGAAAAAAAAACTGCAACACGAACTTTCCGCTACAATACCAAGCAAGCCAAACTCGAGACCGTAGCCCAAGTGTATCATCGGATGTATGAGACCGGACAAAAGCCGGCTCAACATTTCCGGCTGCTTCTTTCCTTCCTTTTGACGCTGATCATCATAGTTGGCCTTCTTGGAGTAAAGATATTCCTCCAGGGTCTTGGTCACGCCTTTCTCCAGTAAGGCGGTTTCGAAGAAAGTAAGATAAGCTTGGAAATAGTCGTCGTTCCCAAGATGCTCCAGGTAGTTCTCAGCAGTAATGGGCCCTGGAGAAGGATACGCTGGGCGCTGGGAGCTTTTGTCGACTTCGTATCCGGCCTTGAGCAGGTTAGAGTTGGCCCCTAATGCGTAAATGGCTAATAAGTGATGTGCAACATGACTGTGTGGGTTTGAAGGCTATCAATAGTGGGACCAAGATAGGAAGCAGGAGAACGTCGTACTTGTTGAATCGGCGGTTATTGTAGAATATGTGATGGAATTCATGGTTGTGTTTTAGAAGACTGCGAAGAGTCTGTACAGAGTCATCTGTATGGCCAGCTAGCGGAGTCGGACAGAGAGAGGAGGGCGGAAAGCGTGAGGGCGCAGGAAAGAGCAAGTCGAGATTGTGCGACGAAGGCGAAGACACGGGAGGAGAGGTGGTAGTGGAAGCCATCTCAGGAGGATTGCGAGAGAACAGCTTGTAGGTGCTCCGGGAGAGACGTTTTATAGGATTCCATCATGATAGTACGAATTTGGATGAACCGATGACTCGGATATATCAATCTGTCATTGGTCGATCATCTTTGGGAGGACCCCTGGCAGCATAAGCTTTGCGCCTTGTCGTGGTAGCCTTTGATAGTAGTAGCCGGATGAGTAATCGTGGGAATCAAGCCCTTGAAGCCTTTCCGAGTGCGCTCATGCAAGTCATTTTGTAGTGCCGAACAGAATCCGGACTTGCAGTTATACGCTTTGACGCTCCCGCGTAGAGCAAAGCTTTAAAAATCGGGGCTCTGAAGTTGTAGAGAATGTCCATCATGACGTCCTCGTACCTGAACGGTACCAACGCAATTGTTCACAGACACTCACGCATCGAAACAAGCGACAAACAGATACCTCATTACCTGAATCGTCCCTTCCAATTAAACCCGGATCTTGGCGCTATTCCTACCCCACCGCCCTTGGTTGGAGCCACGCTACGAAAACAGGCTTATAATATCCTTTCCACAGCTGGCTCAAAACTTGTAGCAATTCATATGGCCTCTCCGTAGCCAAAAAATGACGTGTCGCAGACCAGGGGTCTCATTTGTTCCCTTGACTCACCTTGACGTTTCTTGGTAAGTTAGGTCATGTGCAATCACCTGCTAATTGGATCCCCGACGTCGCCCGTATCCCAATTTCCAGCGGTTAGGAACGCGCCCATTCATGACTGCGCGGTGTGCAACATGCCGAAGGGATTCGTAGGCGTGATGATGCCCTTCTGCCGACTGAGTGCCTGGTGGCAGGTCGGCTGATCCTTTGGCGTTTTCTATATAATTGGTCCTACGATTGGTACACTTTGTCCGTGGAGACTATGTGAACTAGATCTTGGATTGGACACTTGGGAAGCCGCAACCTTGGTAGTAGCACTTGCCGATATAATTCACTTTTGCTTAACATGTATCACGACTCTGGAAACGGTGATATTATTTAGTTTGAGTGCAGATGAGCTAATTTAAGCACGAAACCGATGAACAACCGTTAGTATTATTTCCTCTCTGCTTTCTGGGAGATCGCTTGAGAGTGGAGAGATTCAAGTTATTCCTACATTCGAAGCAAAATTCCTACATAGATATGATACATATGGACGTACAACAACCATTTCGTCAACATTCCAATAACGTACAAACTCGACCAATATGTTCATATGGTCACTTCAATCAAAACATATCGAAATACCAGTCGCTTTTCTCCTGACCCTCTCTCATCCATCCAAGCTTATCCGCAGTCAACCCAGCGATACGAACAAAAAAGGTCCCATCCAGCAACTCGATGCCTTCTAATTGTTCCTTTCCTCCTACCCAATACCCTGCCGGCCTAGATCCAAACATATTTGCCCAGTGCATAAGAGCTCGTTGGATTTTGGACATGTGATCGTCTGGATGTTGAAGAACACTTTGCGTAATCGCCAGCCATGGGTTTGGAGTTACAACGTCTGGAGTCAAAGTATCCTTTGCCGGGTTATGAGGCGATTTTATGGGTTCTTGAGGAGATACAGAAGTAGAATCAATAAATCCTTTGTCCATGCGAAGGGTCGGTCTTCCTTTGACGACCCAGAATCCAAGGGCTTCGGAAAAGTATGTGCGGAGCAGAACTTGAATAGCGTGAGGGGGGAAGTACGCGGCAATCGAAGGGAGGAAGAGCGAGGAAGTGACAAGGTGCATACTAAACGGGTGTGTTAGAATGTTGATACTAGCAATACATGGAAGACGGCTTACAAGGTAAAATGGGCGCGGAAAGATTGATCTTTTGAACTCCAGCCTCCGAGACCGTAGATAATGGCACATGTCCAAGCGAGTTCTTCAATCTTGCGTTGTACTTCTTTTTCGACATTAGGGCTTCCTATTATGTTCAAGCTCCACATGTCTGAATACCTGTTGACGTGACGGGTCAGTAATGATTTGAATGAAGCTTGGAAATTTGCTTTCTTTCGAATGGACCCATTCGATTTATCTAGCGCTTGGTAGACCATGCTTTCATTGTTGATTCCGAGTGCTGTCGAAGTCAAAGAATCGTCCTTCTGCATTAGAGCAAGGATATTGAAAGTGGTAAGTTCATCAGCCTTGGAGGAATGTGAAGGAGACACATCGTAAATCTGAGGCGCATAATTCAAGGCAAGAGATGAAACACGGGAAACGAGGCTGCTGATAGCTGCCGCGTGACGTTCATCGTCCCAATAGGAAGGCGGTGTGATAGAGGACATATGAGCAACATGGACGGCGGTTTGTGCCAGGCCTATTGCAATATGATAGTTAGTCTGAACCAAATCCGTGCATGGGATTTGGAGCACGAACCTTCCGCCACCATGCCAACCAAGCCAAACTCGAGGCCGTAACCCAAGTGAATCAAAGGATGAAGGAGACCTGACAATAGCCGGCTAAACATTTCCGGTTGTTTCTTCCCTTCCTTTCCACGCTGATCGTCATAGTTGGCCTTCTTGGAATAAATATATTCCTCCAAAGTCTTCGTGACGCCTTTCTCCAGCAAACAGGTTGAGAAGAAAGTGAGATAGGCTTGATAGTAGTCCTCCTCTCCGAGGTGGTCCACGAAGTTCTCGGCAGTGATGGGGCCAGGAGAAGGGAATGCTGGACGCTGATAGCTTTTATCGACATCATACGCGGCCTTGAGCAAACTAGAGTCAGCTCCTAACGCGTGGATGGCTAGCAAGTGATGTGTAACATGACTAGACGACGATCAATGGGTGAGGGTTGAGATCGAGAGATGAGGGGTAGGATCGCGTACTTGTGGAATCGACGATAATTGAAGAAAATGTGGTGAGATTCGTGGTTGTGCTTGAGTAGACTGCGTAAAGTCTGTATGGAATCGTCTGTATGGCCAGCAAGAGTGGTTGGAGAAAGGGGGGACGGAGGAAACCGAGAAGGTGCGGGAAAGAGCGAGTCAAGGGTGTGGGGAGAAGGTGAAGACATCTTAGAGGTGTTCGCAGGTACTTGTGGGTGATGGGAGAAGAGCCTGGAGACACCCAACATATATATAGCAGCAAGAGAGAACGAGGGAGGACGATTATATCATACAAGCTGTCATGCCATGTTTTCTTCCGGAGGACCCCTGGCAGCACGCGCTGGCAGTAGGCAGTGGATTATCATGTGGATGAGCAGCCGTGGGAACACGCTTCAGTTTCGAGTTCAACCCACAACGTCCACCGCCGTTACCCAAGTTTGTACAACATACGCTGATGGAACGAGAAATCGAAACTTGGACACCATTTCCTCTCTGCCGCCATCCAGATAGAGTCAGGATATCAAACAAGCCAACAATAATATTTTTCATGACTAGACGTAGCGAAAGCGTGTAGGTAAACAGTGTATTTGTCGGCAATGGCGATGATCGATGACGCGGACGTTCCGCCCAGCAAGACTGTCCCGGGGCCTTTTACTCTTTTAATTCATCATGATGCGTCTTGGTCAGGGAGGTCATGTGTGGTCACCTGCTGCTGGTAGTCGAGACGTCTAAACCCCGACGGTTCCCAAGTATTACAGATCTTTAATCAGCTTTGCTGCAATGCATACGTATGAGAGCGCAGAGATCCATGATGACGGACCCATTCTACAGTTTTTCAACTCTCGTTTAATCGTCTTGGTCAGGGTGGTCATGTGTGGTCACTTGCTGCTGGTAGTCTAATATCCTTTTTCAAGTTGGGGCCTGCCGGCTTTTACATCTTTAATATGGTACTGTATACAACTACATAATACCGTACATTGTACGTGTTTGATGAACACAGGCCTCAACTAGCTAGACCACTAGTGACATCTGTCGACACGTGCTCATATCATGATACAGTAGTCGCGCTCCACGCATGCAATCTTTGTCGGTTACTCATGCTTGGATAAATCTCATGGAACGGGAACATATGCAGACACTTCTTTCTACATAGGTTTGCTGAACAGTTTCATGCCCATCAAAACCTGGTGCAATACTTAGAGAACAGTAGCATAGCCACACTACCCTCATTCCTTTCTTCTTCTGCAAGCATGCCCACAGATCTTGGCGAAGACATCTACACTCTTGTTTTCGACCATGTTGATGACATGGCTTCACTACGATCCACAGCGAAAGTAATCTCAGCCATCAAGTCACATCCTTTACGCGGAGTTGTATTCCGTAGGGCTTTACACAGACATATTCGCCTCTCCAGCAATGATCTTGCCACGACAGAAGCGCTGGTCAAATTTCTCATTAATGAATCCTCCTCGAATGGTGCATTCGTCCAGGATGTAAGGTCCCTTGCGTTATCGCTCGGTCCATCGAGGAACGCAGATTACGATACCCCGGAACAACGATTGATGATCACAAATGCTGAAAATCTTGTCAAGATCCTCCCTCAATTCTTCGGGTCTACCACCAATCTGAGGCATCTTACTTGGACCGGAATTCCATTTCCTGATGTTGAGAATCTCGAGATCCTGGCGAAACTGCCTAGACTTGAGAGTCTCACGGTTGATTGCGCCACTGGGCTTTGGTCTGGAAGAGATATGGACGATAAAGATGAATACTGGGTGTGAGTTCCCTTTAAAATCTTCCGTCAACTCTTGATTCGACTAAAAAAAATCAAACCAAGCATGAAACCATTATTCTCAAGCCTCGGTCCGAAGCTAAATATGCTGGATCTACGGAACGTAAATGAAGACTCGTTCCGTGCTATCTGCGAAAACTTTTCGGCCTTGACTAGTCTAAACGTCCTCAGAATGGACCTTACGTGCGGTAACTGGGATTGGGATGGATTTGGCTCTCCTCAGCAAGGTGCCTCGGAGGAGTTTGTTTTCCCCCAACTTGGAAACAACATTCGGAGCTTTGGATTGGTAGTCAGTGACAGGAGCGTGTCGCCAAGCAGAATTGGTCCATTGAGCTTAGTCGATACAAATCAGCTGGAAGAATTAATCCTCAAAGTAAACCATTGGTATGCCCCATATGCGTTCGTCACAGCTTCCACTTATGTCCCCTTGTAGTCATACATGGACTTCAGTGTCTGCTATTCGTCTCTTCAGCGCACTTTCTGCCGCAGACTTCTCGTCACTCGTCCATCTCGAACTCGAAGATGAAGTACGTGACTCCTTAAGATGGGTATGGGGTGAACCTGAAGACCATCAATGGGCCGAACTTGGGCGAGCATTCTTCGGTCTGCACGAGTTCGTTTCCGAGTTACCGAACCTGCGGCGTTTATGGGTCGACGAACGAGGTCTCCTTATTCCTCAGGACCTCTCAGGCGACTGGAATACCGAAAGATACGACAGGTCAACGGATGCAAACATGAACAGGCTGACCCAGAGTCCTCAATGGCCCATGCTAGTTCACACATTCAAGAAACTCGAAAGTCTCAGAGTCGGATTCGGCCCGATGAATGTGCATTGGATAGCAGAGGTTTTGGGTATCTGTAATCCGAAGATCTTGAAACAGGTTGGATTTGACTGGGATTGGAGAGCTTATGGAAAGGACACGGTTCGTGAATCACACTATTAATTCCTGTTTCAACCTAATTCTGGTTATCATTTTATAGCCTGTTTCTCCAGATCTGCTCCGTGTGCTTGCACGCTTCCCGTCCCTCACCGATATCCACATTCTCCATCCTCGTCCGGAACTGCTGGAGACTAAATACGACGACATCACAGTTGCAGATGTAAAACTGATATTCAAGGCCTGCCCTAACGTGGTTCGTGTCGGTATAGACAGAAATGTCGTTTGGGAAAGAAGCATGCCTTGTAAAATCGATGATGATGAGGTTTCTATTCAGCTTCTTGCTGATGGCAAGTTGTCGGAGAGGGTTCCAACGTTTTTCGATGCGGGTTCGGCGGGCGAATTTGAAGCATCCCAGACTTTTGGTGAGATCGACCGGGAAAATATCGAGAAAGAGAACATAGAACTTCTCGGTTTGTTGGAGCAATTGTCGTCTTGAGCCGTAGATTTACTGTTAGATTCGAATGATATACCAGGCTTTGTATTTGCACCATAGTAGAGGGAACTGGAGCAGCCCTGTGGAGAAGAAGTTGAGATTGTGGTGTTGACGCGCTTGACGGAACCAAGCTCTAGACTAAATACCCTGGCGATGAAAAATTGTACGGTTACTTTTAAACTTTGAGAAATGGCAAGGGCTTGAGCCTGAGTCTGCACTCGCCGGAAGAGTTTGGGGAGTTGGACCTTTTGAAATTCCCACGACCAAGTCGAAGTACAACTCCCACAAACGTCACTGTTTCCATTTGCCACGATGACGAATTCCCCCGTCTTGATCTCCCTACTATCGATATCCTGCATACTTGCCTTTGGTACAATACATTCCGTCTATCACTCGACATACCTCGATACCTCGAATCCTCTCTTAACTCACCTCCCTCACCCTCTACATGCCACCGACTATTTCGCGAACAAATCCAATCTTCTGAATGTCGTATTCATTAAGCAAGCCTGGGCTTGGACCTCAGCAGCTTTTGCATGCCTATTCTTTACTAGTCCCTCAAAATCGAGAACCAAAGAACGCATACTCAAGTATGCGATAGTGACGGCGGCATGGCTCGGTTTCACCAGTTGGTTCTTCGGGCCAGCCTTGTTGGAGAGGGCAATTGTAGCCACGGGAGGAGAATGTGTATTGGTTGTTCCTCAGTCGGGTGATTTGCTGAACGTGCCTGTGGAGTACTGCTACACGAAATCGACTTTATCACCATCCACACATCCGTCTCTCTTCTCCAGCCTGGCCGACACGAATGTCTTGTCTTCCACGTGGATTGCGAAACCAAGACTGCGGCGAGGCCATGACGTGTCTGGCCACGTTTTTCTCCTCACGATGTCTGTGCTGTTCCTCGCGGATCAGTTGAAGCCATCGTTGACCTCTGCAACACCGTGGAGCCCCATGCACAGAAAGGCCATCATCGCGAACGTAGCCTTGATTGTCACTTGGATGTTTGCGGCTTATACAACTGCGGTATATTTCCATTCTCCTGCGGAGAAGGTCTCTGGTTATTGTATGTCGTCCAATCTTCGGCCTGACAACAACGATTGATGTGTCTTCTTGGATTTACAGTATTAGGCGTTGCAGGCTTCGCGCTTACGCAGCTACCCATACTCAATCCCCGACCGGTTGTGAAGAGCAGAACCGACGCACATCAGTATAACTGACTTTTTACTGTATGTCAGAAAATTTCAGAACTTTATTATCCTGAATTGATACAACGTCATCCAGATACATCCTGTGATTGCATTTGTATTGACGTTGTCTTCAACTACTGCGAGAGGTATCTCGCGTACATCGACAACAGACAGACTTGTCAAAACGAAATCGTGTTGACTATTCGTACTCGAGGTTTTCCTCTCTTGAATATGCGTGGTGGAGCTTTGCTCATTCGATCCTTAGTGATTTCGAGCTGGCTAAATCTCCCATGATACGCTACCTAACGTTATTTGACGTGTTGGAAACGTTTTGATCGGACCGTCAGAAATGCAATAATTTTGCAAGTACCCGCTCTCGATGACCATTAACAAGAACGTAGCAGCCTACATATCGTACTTCTGTGCGACGATGATTGCACGCTAGTGTGTTGGCTAGCCATGTACACGTCTTTGCCATTTCAATGTTATTCGGTTGAGTATTTTAAAAGGTGCACGATTTGTCTATGTATGCACTCTACACGGGAACAAAAATACCGGTGTTGTCCGTCAGATTTCTCAACACGCCTGCAATGTCTATGATAAGCTTTGATTTTACATTACTGCTACACAAGATCTAACAGCGGACAGCGTTATGCGGACAAAAACAACACGACAATAGCGTCAACTACGAGCTTTACCTCAGCTGATTTCACTCAGGAAATCTTTTGGGATATTGAGGGGTGTTTTGAAGCTTTTGACCTAATTTTCTGGACGAAATTTCGCGTCACAGATCCCAGTGGGGCGTCCTCGAAAGACATATAATGCATGAATAACTCCTCGGACATTCCCTTATAACTGTCGAACTTGAGAAAGAATCATCAGCTTTCGGGCTCTGTGCGACCACATAACATGGACGGCACGGTCGTACGTACTGAATAGAGAACATCTTTCATATCTGCGGGATTTTCCCAATCGATCAGAACTCCTGTTTCGTTTGACGGGTCTCTGGTGTTGATAAGAAGCGTGTTTAGGCTGATATCGCCATGTACCCTTCCCGTTCGTACGTGCCACTCGTGGTGTGCTGTTGGATGGCGGTTTGTGGTGTTAACTGTAAGTATGTGGGTTCGAGTCAGAGGAGAGAGATTAGGTACCTTTGATTGACTCAATGAAAATCTTCTTAAATTGTTCCGGGCTTTTGACATGTAGCAGCGGCACGACGGTGGGCTGCTTTGGGGATTCAGATGCGGATTGGCGTGTAGAATTAGACAGTGAATTATCGGGAGACATGGTGTCAAGTGGCTACCGGCAGGAGGAAGAAACTTTGCAATATATATGTAGGCCACAGCGGGTGGTCTTGGATGGCTGCCTCCCAGCTGATGCCACTGATTATCAGCGTGCGATGTCTAGACGCCTCTTTTATGTAATCCATTGAATATACCACCTCGATTTGCGTTTGACCGGTGATGGGTCTATCATCGTCTTGAAGGCATGCTGTGAGTGTAGTAGAAGCCCGGAGCTTGCCGTCGGGGAGTCGGCTTCATGTTTGGCAACACCTTGTGAACCAAACATGGTCCGTGCGCACTCTCTCGGAGGTATAAAAGGCGCAAAGGAACGAAGCTGATTCTTTACCACTCTGGCCTTTTGGCTTAGATCAAGTGTAGTATCTGTTCTTAATAGTTTAACCACTATTATGAGGGCACCGCCCTCATTCTTGGTTATCTAATTTTTGCCGCCCTTGTTCTTCGTGCTCTGCTTGCAACACGGAGACGCGATGACCTTGCTGCTGCACTACTGGCTTGTGTCGTCGGGGGATCTCTCTCTTCTTTTTCCCATTCTTTTCACTGTTGTCATTTGGCAACATTCAAAGGTTGGGAAATGGATTGAGTTATCCCTGAATTTCTTTGATATATATTCTTGTAACTACACTGTGTTGTCTATATATAATTCAAACATTTTGACCAAATGAAATTGATAACAAAAACCCTTTTAGGCCGAAAAAAATTGAGTTAATGCTTTTGCAAAGATTGCAAATCCTTCGTTCACTGTTTCCTCTGGCCCTGCGTACGTAGCACGAAAATAGTTCAACCTCTATGATAATTGGCTAAGTGCAGGCCCAGGTGAAGGATCTTGGCTGTCACTCACGTCTTGTATATGCCCGTCATGTCTGACGAGGAACCTAGGATCCTTACTGAGGAGGAAATCGCTTGCGGTGATGAGCGCAACACCAGCATCCAAACATTTCCAGAACAGCTCCTGCATTAACTGATCGCAATTGGTCCGAGGCGCCGTTTGGTCTTGTTGACGTTGATCCTTTATGCAATATCTCGGGTGACGCTCCACATGAACTTCAATCCACACGAACATGCCAGCCTGCGGTCGCGACACCGTAGCATATCCAGTGGGGGCGACCTTCCGATTGAACACATCAATACAATTGTCTCTTCGACGCTGATACTCCCTGCATATACCGTTGGTCCACCGTGCAAAGCCATCCATCTTCCACCCCCGTTCTCCGAGCATTTCCGTTATGAAGAGTTGGCTTAACCCGCCGGGCTGCTGTGTCGAATTGTCGATCAACTTGACGAGATGCCCTTGGAACATGGCGCTCGTCGTGAACATCCCTAACCTCAGTCCCGGCGCAATAATTTTGGAGAAGCTGTGATTCTTACTTGAGCATAGGGACAACGAGTGCGACTTGACATCGCGGGGGAGTGAAGTTTTTTTACCTGTCACATCGCATGACGCGCCCGTCGACGTCCATGGATAGGAAAGAAGGCGTTAGAGAGCGGGAATATTTTTCGACAAAGTTAGGGTCCCATTGGTCCAATTCTGGTCGATCAAATTGGAGAAAGTAGTACGGATCTGGGTATTGAAAACGACTTCCAGTAAGGAACATTTTTTGAACAATAGTTTTTAGTTGTCGCTGATTCTCTTACCGTCTTCGACAATGATTAGATCCCATTCCTGAGCGATCCGATAGATCTGCTTGCGACGCTTCAAGTCGAGTGTGGACCCGGTAGGATTCTGACCGCATCTTACAAAACAAAAACACCCAAATTAATATCAGATTCATAGCGCGGCTTAGTATACCGGTAAGACTCACGGGGTTGTGTATATCACGTGGGGTATCCTACCTTGTGTTTGTTCGTTCCATGTCTTCAAGATGTACTCCAGGTCCTCTGGAATTATTCCACCTGCGTCAAGTCTTACAGGAACCCACTTCACGCCGTGAGGGATAGCGGCGGCGCTCAACGCCGTAAACGAAAGTTCATCCGCAAGAAACGCGTCACCCTGATCTCCAAGCAGTCTGAACAGCTTCGTAACTCCATCCGCGTTTCCCAGGTTAAGCGTCACAACATGGTCTTTTGGAGAATGGAAGACCTGAACTAACGCTTGTAATGCTTCGACGACGGGCTTGAGGCCGACTCCCGGTCCATATACTAGAGAATCTCCGGCGGTCAATGTGCCTGCTTCGGGGACAGTTTGGGGACGAAATGTGTCGGGAGACGACGAGTCGCTGAGCCATGCAGACACAGGATCGCATTCATCGACCGGTGCAACTTTGAACAGCACTTCCTGAATCGGATAAAGGACAGGATCTGGGTCGCCTTAATCGACGGGGTGATAGAAGTTAGTTCATGCATATACATTCTGGAAGGACGCAAACACAATACCATTGGCAAGTGTAACGATGTTTTCCCTCGACTGTATCAGTCTCACTATCTCCTTTATCGTGCTGGGAAGCCGCAAACGCGTCTCTTCAGATAGATGGTGTGCCAAGTCATGTGTGGGGATAGTTTTACCGTTGGAAGTTGGCTGAGCAACCGTCATGGTGCTTATCGTTCCTGTATTGCGGACCAGAGGGGGGAAGTGGTGCTTTCAAGGTTGTTATCAGGACTCGGATCCTACGGACAACCGCGCCATCGGCAAGATATGGAATCAACACTCGCGCATAGTGAGGCGCATGTGAATGGAATGTATATCTCAACCTGGAGACGCTCGCCGTTAGACGGTATTGACTGCCCCGCATTGCCGTCCCAACGGTGTCCATGCTACTGGTTTACAGCACTGACGAGATTACACTTGAAAGTTGAAATCCTTCTTAAATTCAAATCGGAGTAATTATGCCCCAGATTGCCACTGGATACATTCTAGAGTATATATATTTGTGATTTATTCAAGGTATACTCCGTGGGGAAGAAATTACAATATGATTGCAAAGACTGAGCATCCTTAATTCCAGTCAGGAAATAATCTATAAATCTCTCCAAAAAGACAAGGTCCGCCAGCGGTCTTCGGAAGAAAATGGAGCGGCATCCTAATATACACTATATCACGCTCTAACATACTTTGCTTCTGGAGAAGATGGCTCAAATTCAAGACTCTGGTGGTATAATGCCGCGAACCATATGATAAGAATAGTATTCCTGTTTGCGGAGCAACAGGTCTCATAATTATACTGATGAAATTCGACAAACTCCGACAGGGACAGACCGACGTCCCACATTCCGGGGCAGACAGATTCGACGTCCCACATTATTAAGCAGCTGCCAAATATAGTAACTCTAGTGATTTTCTACAATAATCCCCTCCAACCGAACCTTAACACAACCTAACAGCTAACCTAACCGCCTAACCACCTAACCTTCTAACTTTCTAACCATGCAGGAAGTTGATCTAGCAATTTTATAATAATAAAACTGTTGTAAAAACTAATGTGACCACCGTGACCACCAACGAGTCGAAGCTGCCTAATTGGGTAAAGATGCCTAATCTGGTCTGGATTGCTTAATCAAGCCTGCTTAATAATGGCAGACGTCTGTCTGCCCCTCCGACAGTAACTACACAGGTCTCCAACCGCGATGCTCGTAACTAGGCAGTGCCAAGATGGGCTTCTGTCGACTGCCCACTTTGATATATCTTTCCTTGTCGGCCCGTCTCGGAATCATTGTAGTACCCAGTTTTCGGCGGAATCTGTGTGGAGATGATGTCGATTGAAAAAGTGACTCACAGAATCTCAAATATCTAGGCTAATGGGGCTCGTCGGGTCTGATTGCGAATGGGCAAAAGCTGGAAGTCGTCGAGTGAGTGAATGACATACCTGATGGCCTTGCATTACTTTAACAGTGTAACAGGATCAAAGACATCCCAAAACTGCAGGTATACGTGATGTTCAATAGAACATATTCATTCCACGGCGTCTAGATACTATTATTCATCCAAGCTCACATGGAGGCTCGAGCTTCAGTTTTGGCGTTGCGCTACGGTTCTCAATAGGTCACCTCGAATCCGACGACACCAGAGACAATACGAACGTTAGCGCAATGCCAGGCAAAGCTCTAGGGTCATGTCCATACGGATATTTGCCCTCAGCGCATTAGGCACAAGGCTGACGTCCTCCTGGAACATTCCGATTGAATTGTGAGAAGCCACAGTGCACACCGCACAGGCGACGCAGCACAGGGTCTGCCAGTGGCGCATCCTTCACCGTCTTCAAGTCATCAACTGGTGAGTCTCACTTTAGCTTATAGTCTCCCCAGCAGGCTAATTTTTCATGCTTTATTGTGATAGCTGTTAGGACGACGCTCATGAGTTCACATCCTCGCCACCGCGACGTAGTTGTGCATCAGTCGTACCATCAGCCGTCATCAAGCACTGTGAACTTCCCCGACGTCCATATGCAAGGTTCAACGAATCCTACAAGATTTGGATCCTTTACAGGAGCCTCGAACATTAACGCGAGCGGCGGCGTCTTTACAGATATCGGAGGAGATCTCAATATTCACGTAGATGCACTGAACGTACGTCCCCCATTCGTAATATCAATAACTCAATTTTAAGGTTTTGCGTTCAACAGGAAACTGGTATATACGTTCATGTTTGTTAGTCTTCTCGTATCTGATCGCTTTAAATAGCATGCCTTAACAAGCTACCCCATTCCGCGGGCGCTGGGTATATCTCTGAACCACACCGAACGTGTCTAAATGGTACACGGAAAGAAGTACTAGAAGAGATTGAAGCATGGGAGATGGATGACATGGACAAGTTCATCTATTGGCTGAGGGGTATGGCAGGATATGGAAAATCGACGATAGCGCAAACATTCGCAGAACGATCTGCGAAGAATGGTCGCCTTGGAGCTAGCTTCTTTTGCTCACGAGATGTCCCCGACAGACGAAATCTCAAACTAATATTTCCAACTCTGGCACATGATCTCGCAAATCGATTCCCGACGTTCAAGACTGCGCTTGCCAATATTATCCGCTCAAATCCCGACGCGAAGGAGCATGGACTATCTTCCCAATTCAAGAGGTTTCTAGTACAACCGCTCAAAGAAGCTGGAATATCTTGCACGATCGTCGTGGACGCGCTCGATGAATGCGAGGATAAAGAACCTGTTTCGGCCTTCCTTTCAGTGTTGACTCAATACGTCGATGAGATTCCGGCCGTCAAGTTCTTCATCACTGGCAGACCAGAGGATCGTATTCGATATGGATTCATGAGATTACGGACCAAGGAATTGCCATTACACGACGTTGAATCAGGCACCGTGGACTCTGACATCAAATTATACGTGAAGACCGAGCTAGAGGGGATCGCTAGAAGAAGAAGGGACTGCATTAGAGGCTCATGGCCTTCTGACAGAGACATAGCTACAATTGTGGAGAGGTGTTCCGGAGTCTTTATTATCGCATCCGTCATCATCAGATTTGTTGATTATCGGCATGCCTCACCCCAGGACCAGCTCAAGCGGATTCTTGATATGCCTCACAGCACGATCTATGAAGGAAAAACGGGGATCAACGTGATGTATCAGCAAATTCTCGAGGCTTGTTTCATTGGTGTCGAAGAGGACGGTGGTGAATACTTCAATCAGTTGCATCATGTGGTTGGGTCTATCGTGCTCGCGTTCAAACCTCTTTCACGCGCGAGCCTCACGAAGATATTGAACATAACGTCGGAAAGGATATGCAGCATACTTTCCTGTTTACATTCCGTTCTCGTTGTGCCGGAATCCGATTCAGAAACGATCAGGGTGTGTCACAAGTCTTTTGCTGACTTTATCACGGATCAAGAACGATGTCGCAATGCAAGATACTACATCGACGCTACTTCTCAGCATTCAAAGCTTGGCATTCGGTGTTTGGAGTTGATGAACACCACGTTGACGAAGAACATTTGCCACTTACCACGCTATTCCAGGAATGAAGATATCGAGGATCTTCCTGCACGACGCAAGCAATACATTGGGGCTCCACTGGCATATGCGTGTTCTTTCTGGGCCCTGCACCTCTCGCCCTCGAGCTTCAAGTTCGGAACTGACGACGACGAAGACGAAGGTCATATTACTGACTTGGTCAATGATTTGTTGCAGAAGCACTTCTTGTCATGGCTGGAGGTGTTGAGCATCGAGGGCGACTTTGAGCACTCGGTTATCACCTTTCATGAAGTGAAGTCGTGGCTAAAGGATGTGAGCATTTTTATATAGTCAAGAGACATTCAGTTGTTGAAGTTTTCATTGTAGGCCAAGAATCATGCTTCGAGTCTGCCCGACCTGATCAATGAATGCGAAAGATTCGTTCTACTATTCATTGAAGTCATGGAACAGTCGGCAATGCATATATACCATTCAGCATTGCCTTGGACACCTGCGTCATCTGTCATACGAAGACTCTACGAAACCGAGTTGACGACAGAGGCTAGAGTGCTGAACGTAGATATGACCTGGCCAGCGTGTGTCCGGGTTATTTCAGTGACGAATGCCGATGCATCCAGCATGGTGTTTTCAAATAGCAGTGGACTATTTGCTATTTGTGGAACGATGGGCATGAAAATATTCAATGCCATGACACTTGTAAGGCGAGCCACTTTTGCTACTGAGGGTAGAGTATTGTCTGCTGCTTTCTCGCCAGACGACAGTCTCATCGTGTCTGGGTGTTATGGAGGGGCAGTCAGTGTGTTGGATCTGCAGACAGGCACTCTCATCCGAACGTTTGATGGTCACACAAAAGGTGTCAGATCGGTTGCATTTTCGCCTTGTGGAACAATGATCGCGTCTGGCAGTTATGATCGAACTGTTCGCATCTGGTCCATGTCTGCCGGTTGCTGCCAGTGGGTTTTGGAGGGTCACTCAAGAGAAGTGCTAGCTATCTGTTGGTCAGCAAGAGGGGATCGAGTCATATCTGGATCTTGGGATCGGACAGTCCGAGTATGGGAAGTGTCAACTGGAATGTGTTCAAAGATCCTCGGTGAACACTCTGGACCGGTGACAGCTGTCGCATCGTCGCATGCTTCTTTTTTAGCTGCTTCCAATTTGGATTCCTGCCCCGACCCGGGCACTGTGAAAGTCTACGATTCACAGTCTTACGATGTTATTCACACCATTTCGTCCGATCATTCGATAGATTCGGTTCGGTTTGCCATCGATGGCGAACAGATCGCGTATACAACCGACTGCACTGGGCACGTTTGGGATTTGGCCAAGAAAATGAATGTGTCTTCAGTTGCCTATGAAGGAGGTCTCGCCGTATTTTCTCCGGATGGGAGCTGCATTGCTTCACTTTCTCAGGATCTCCAGTCTGTGAAGATCTGGAGACAACGCGAAAGTGGACACCAACCAGCAAGAGCGTCTATTCATCAATCTCAAGATTTGGATCTGGTGTTTGAGGTCTTCTTCTCACCCGATGAACAGGTTGCAGTATCCATGGACGGATTCTATGTCAAATTTTGGGATGCGACTGCAGGCACTTGCTTATTCACGTCAGACGATGATGATCCACTGGTATATCCCTTCGAGGGAACAGTCGTATTTTCGCCCAACTCTGCATTTGTAGCTCTTCAGTCAGACGACAGAGTACGGATCTTCGACATCCATACTCGAACTTTGGTCATAACTTTCGACATAGACAACGATGCAGATTTACATAACGGCTCATATCCCTCAGACTACCAGAACACAGTCGTATTTTCTCCCAACTCTGCATTTGTAGCTCTTCAGTCAGACTACAGAGTATGGATATTCGACATCCGTACTCGTACTCTGGTCAAATCCTTCGTCATGAACTATATTACACATCGTATTGCGGTGTCTTCAGATTGCAGTCGATTCGTTTCTCTATCGAACGAGCATCTCACATTATGTGATCTTGGAAACCTCTCCTGCCTTGCCTATTCGGATTACATACCTCCATACGAAGATTCAGATGAGTTGCGAGTTGCATTCACTCTAGATGGAAACAGTGTTTTCATTGACGATCGTGTTAATATCCACTGCTGGCGTATCTGCCCTGCTCCCTGTCCTGGCTATAACCAATCCACCTCACGCCCAGTGGTTTTTACTCCCATTCCACGAGAATGGTTACATCAGGACCCGTCTCTGCTGAGCCGACCCAACCGGGTTAGGGGAGAGTGTATGAGAGAGAGAGAATGGATTATAGATCATGAGGGGAGGTACATGCTTTGGTTGCCGCCAGAAAAACGTTCTGGTTGCCACATAGCAATCTTTGCAAGAAATCCGCTCTAATGACTAATTCTGGACGATTGTTTATTATATTCGACTTTTCTGATGTATTGCTGTCTGACGAAAATGATAGTTAAACTTCCAAAGGGTATATAGAATACATGTGTTTCCATCTGTACTCGAGGAGAATGAAATTGTGGTCAAGTCCATATGTGCATCCAAGTATCGCAGCGGTTGCCAACGAACCTGTACATGTGAAAACTACAAACACTATCCTCCTTCATATAGCCTTATATGGCTTTATCCTTTTCCCCTTAAAACCCAGATGCTCGGAAATGGCGATGTTCCAAAATCAAGTTGACAACTCCGAAATCTTGTCTTTGCCTCTCTCTGCAGCTTTCACGAACTATATATTCCAGCAATACGCATACAGGGAGCCCCAGTATACTTACTGGGCAATTTTGTCCACGACGAAGATCAAACCTGTCGAGACTGCGAGGCTCTAGTAACACTGAAGACAAAACTAACGCCGATTCAAGATTGGAGAGCTAACGCTGGGGTCTCCACTTGAAGCGCAGTACAAGCGCAGAGACTTCAACGTTTCATGACAACGGCGAGCAAACTTTGTCGCTTATTATCGTCCAATGAAAGGTATGTATTAAGTACTGATTTATGTAAATGCGTTAATTACAAGACGATGGATATACTTCAGGATGCAGCAAGAACCCAAATATAATTATTCACCTCCACCACCATTAACCAAACTGATAATCGCCTCTGCAACGTCTCCCTTACAAGCCAACATCATCTTCACCTCCTCTTGACCAGGATAAAACCAAGTCCACATCACCTGTAGAGACGAGATAAGGACGCGAAGTTGGTAACAAGCAAGAAAACTCACTATTAAGCAGTAGAATACTACCATGATTGCGCCCTCAACCTGTGTGTTCGTTTCGCGTCAGATATGGCGCTAGTGTGAGTCACGCATCCTGCTGCCTACTCACCCAATTTGTTTTCGAGTCTTGAGTGATATAATTCACCATAAAAGAAGCAGCCAAAAGGACCGCGACTTCATACATGTCTATACAAAACCGCGGTCAAAAAACATGGGTCTTCGTCTTCATATTATAAACGTCGAAAATACACTTACCTAAAAGCAAGCTTAACGGTTTACGCGTCCACCAAGCAATTAAAATGAACAAAGGAAACCAGAATAAAGTAAACTGGATGCTCAGATCGATGGCGCGAGCCTTGGCTAGTTCAGAAGGACGATCGGGAATAGCAGTCCCAAGGATGTTCTTGAATAGTTTGCGTACGAAGTAGATGACTGCTACAGCCGCATCTGCCCCGAACGATACGACTGGTAACAAGATCAACCCAAACCACCTGAATAGAATATATTAGTGTTGATATCTTTCGTCGATAGAAATGAAACTAATCACTCGTCTCCTATATGTCCTGCAATTCGTAATGGCTCCACACTTTCAACAAGAAACTGTGCTGTGACAGCAACAAGGGCAACAGTGACTAATGTAGTAATCACACAGATCCACGGATTAACTTCAGGTTCCTGCGTTTCCAACATAATTTCTTCGTGCTTCAGGGCATCAGGAGCATCAGGGTGAGATGAAGTTGTCCTTCGGCCTTCTCCTGGTGGATTATGCAGGTATATGCGAGAGAACAAATATCTGCAACACTACGCGTTAGCTTGCGAAAGGACAGGAATGATAGACTATACTAACATCAGCAGGAGGAAAAAGGCGGTCCCTCGGCTCATATGCAGGAATTCACCTCGAATTTTATCGTTCACAAGAATTTGGGCACCCGCTTCAGTTACGGTAAACCCTCGATCTAGCGCTGCGAAGTAGGCGGTAGGAATAATTAACGTCATAACACTGAAAGTATGCATGAGTATTACATAGAGGAAAATATTAGTACCACAACGAACCCCAAAATAAGAAGGGACTGGTTCAATTGGGTTGTGTGAGGATGTAATTGCTGTTCCCAAATCTCCGATCCTCCAGTGAGAAACGCCATGCCGGGGACGAGCAACAGATGGAGCAGGACGACACCTAATGCCAACACACAGTCGTCAATCACATGACACAGTGATCAGAACAAAAAATAGCATACCGACGACAGTTGACTGGACAAGCTTCAGCCTACCAAGAGCAGCTTCAGCAAATCTGTAGAGACGTATGGACAAAATGAAGAACCTCACTCGCATTTCACTAGAAGAATGATGGTCAAAGTAGCTTCCACGACACTAAGGACGCGTCGTCAGAAGCAGCCACACAGAAGCATGTGCATTCACTCACTTGTTTAGCGTGATAATTATGAGATCGCCCACATCTTTCCCGCAGTATAGAGCTAGCTGTTCGCCACACCATTCAAACATTTTTTCGAGAGGCACCATGGAAATAAAGCAAACTAGATGATAGAAGATGACATAAGACATATAAATCAACAATCGAGGACGATACGTACGGGCAAATGTT
>QLOR01000480.1:0-14478 GCA_003313825.1 Sarcodon aspratus
GTTATGGCAGTTGCATGCCTTGGAGAATTGAAATCCTATTATATTACTGAAACTTGAAGTTTAGTATTATACTACACACTATTATTCAAGTATCTAAATTAGGCAATGTACAAATGAACGTAAGCAAGCTGTCGACGGCTACCCACGGTCACCATCATAGTGCCAGGGCCACCGATATGTAGACTGAACGACGTCATCACAGTCCCAGTTTTACTGTGCCTACCACTGGCAGGGATTCAGTCAGAATGCCTCTATTATCACGTCAAGGCCGCGTCTCGGTTAAACCGTTTGCATCAGTTCCGTCGCTAGCTAATCTTCCTGCAATTCAACGTGCACAAGTCTCAGTCTCGAATGTATCGTCCCGCCGCGAGTTTGAAGATGGTGTTGACCTTTCAGAGGGCTGCTTCGTGACAAAGACCCTCAGATACACTCACCAGCTCAGCCATTGGGTCAATGCCGTTCGAAATGAGGATCCTCAACCCATCGCAAGTGTCAAGTTCAAAGAGGCTCGTAGTTGCGTTGCTGATTCATTCTCATTACAGGAGGACCTCTTTGAAGAAACCTTGTGTATTACTCCAGGAGTATTCAGGGTCAACCAGCCGTGTAATCTCGCTTTCCGTAAGTTTGAACCACATGTCCAATGAGACATGCCTGATTTTCGACAGTCGAAAGCTTCGTCCACACCGCACTCGACCTGTACGCTTTCGTTGCGGTGACAGCCTCCCTCTCAACTCTCGACGGCCTCATCGAGATGGTTCGATTCGACAACGACCGCAGGCAGCTGATAATGGATGAAGAAGGGATTGAATATCGCCGTTTGCTTGACGTTCGTGCTCATCTCCTCAATGTTGGTCGTTATGCGATGCCAATCTTTGTGAAATAGTTTAACATCCCGAGCTTCACTAAGCCAGAGTACGAACTAGTGGCACTACACCCGGAACATTTCCTCCCATGCGGCAACATGCTCACAGTTTACGACTCTAGTACTGCAACTTACAAACATTATGTCGCAGCAACAGATCGATATCTCCGCGAGTCAGCAGATCCTAGTAGCCCTCGTCTGCCAGCCTTCCACCATGTCTCCGAGGACCGCAACCCAGTCCGCCGTCTGAATGTCTTTCTTGTCATCATCAACGCGGAAATCAAATTCCGTCGCTACTTCGAAATGGTCCAACAGGACCACCCCTCAACACCACTTCCGGCTGACGTTATCAATCTGATGCATCGTACAATGGACCTTGTCAATCTTCTCTATTGGACGCCAGTGCCAAGGAAGGGGTCACGAGGGGAGGAGGTATTGGCTCAGATGCTGGCTGACCGGCCGAAAAATGTACCACGGACTGCAAGACCTGATCCTGCGAAGACGATTGAGAGGAAGTCCAGCGAGGAGAGCATGACAAAAGACGATCAGGAAATGCAGATCCCATCTGGCTCTCATGCAATGTCAGGCTGTCGCAGCAGACTCCGTTGGTTAGCAGATGTGGACTTGGAGACGCGTATGGCATATGGGAGGGCACTGATGAGTGGCCATGGTAAGTTGCTCTTCCCTTGATGTTCCAAGCCGTACACGCCGACTCTGTCTTTGCCTAGACCGTGAATATGACCCTGCCATATTTGAGGACGCGATCCCAATCAATGACTGTACGTGTCGTTCTGTCGCTTTAGACTCGCGGCTCGCTCTTATCTCATGCAGCGCATCTCTACCTTGAGAAGACGACTGTGGAGGCATGGCGGCAGGGGGTTAGTCCCGAGGGCCAAAGTAAAGACTAGGATCAAGACCCTGCAAAACAACAGACACCGACAATAAATCCGACCAGCACGAAACGCTCCCCGGCCTGCAGACCGGACCAATTAGTGGAGCCTACTCAATATGGGTAGCTCCCCGAATACCTCGACAACAACAACGACGTGAAGACAGTGACCGAGGTATTTTTCAACTCACTTTCAGCCTCCTCAGCAATTTTATTATGATGCTCGGCCATCCCGGACGGAAATATCTCTTGCCCATCATGCGTTCGAACTGAGCGAGCCGAGCTAACATCATGATAGAATTTAACAACACGCAACACTATAGCCCTACAGGTATCGGCATCCACGACAATTCCTGCAAAATACAACTCAATCCGCAGAGATGTATGGAGAGCAGGATATCTGTTACCTCAAAAGGCTAGTCCTAGATATACAGTGTATGTCAGATCATATGCAACCAACTCATTCCATAACTCCAACTTTCTGCTAGTTCCCTGTCTTCTCCTTTATGAGCCTCTCGCTGAATTCCCACAACTGTCGAGCAAGTTCTGGATTCTTCGACAACACACTCGGTTCTTCCCATTTGGCTATCGGAACGAAATAATCTCCCCTATGATGGTCCACCAATGAGGATTAACAGACATGCATTTACCCCGTATACACAAGAACACCACGCACCTCATATTTTTCTCTTCAATTTCCGGTGAAGCAGCGCCATACAGAGGAGTCAGCGCTCCTTGATACGGAGTCAACATGAAATAACGAGCGATCGGCCCAATTAAGCGCAGGTATGGATAAGTCGCCGCGAGCCCACGAGAGATTTCCGTGCTAACCGTTCCAGGATGCGCAGCAACGACGAATATGCGCTCGTCAGCGAGTCTCCGAGTCAACTCCTTCGTGAACAGTACATTCGCGAGTTTCGACTATAACAATTGTAGAAATGAATAGGGATGGTGTCAACGTATGTGGGGTAACTTGAACAGGGATACGGACTTGACTATAAAGCTGCCATGTACCAACATCCTGGTTAATAGTCTCGAGGCTGTCGTATTTGAAATCGTCTTTAACACGAGTATGGACTACGGACACACACTTCAGTAAAACAATGGTTACAACGTCAAAAGATTGGATGTATCTCTCACGCGCTGAAGTAAGGTTGACCACTCGCACAGAACTCTTCGGATCCTGAGAGACAGACAAGCTTTAAGTGTGTGGTTCAATAACAGATATAGCGCAGAGAGATCGAATACTTTGGACGTCTTGACCAACAAGGGAATTAATGGAATAGTAAAGGCAAAATGACCAAGATGGTTAGTCTGGAATTGCGCCTCGATTCCATCCTTGACCAAAGTATGTACTAAGTAAGTCGAAACTGAACAATCGAAGAAACAAAACATACCGGTGTGAGCTCGTGAGGCCAGCCAAAAATACCGGCATTGTTAACTACAACCAACCATAAAATAAAACTAAATAAATAAACATAACCGTGAGTTATACCTAATATATCCAAACGTTCTTCCTTTTCCAAGAACATCTGTGCCGCCGCTTGGCACGACGCCAAGCTGGTGAGGTCAATCGGAAGAAAAACTATCGCCCCTCGCTCCTTGAACTCGGGATGATCATTTTCCAATTCTTTGATCGCAGATAGCGCTCTGGATTCTGTGCGCGAAGCCATGTACACTTTTGCATTGTGCAGCGCGAGGTGGCGGACGACCTCTTTGCCCAAGCCTGTGTTTCCTCCAGTGACGATAGCGACCTAGTAAAAGTAAAGGTATGAGCGGCATGCATATATTACACGGACTGATACTATGTAGAAAGAAAGAAACGCACCTTTCCGGTCAAGTCAGGTATACCTTTCTCAGCGTCCCAAGTACGAGGCATTGCAATGCAAGGAGACGATGATATGGGAGCAGTGCACCGGGTGAGGTGTTTTGGATATCAAATCGTACCATAAGAGCGACCCGGATCGGGCCAAGTTCCCAAACGACCCCCAGGGCTCCGATTTGTCAACGAATTGAATTGAGGGGGGTCTCCGAGGACATTATGGCATAATCATCGACCGCTCAAACAAACGCCCAAGTGGCAAATATTTGGCTGCCTCGGGTCCGCCCACTATTCAAACCACCCTCTACAAATCATCGGCATATTTCCAATGCTTCTTGCACAGTTGGAATAAATTTTCTGGATGACAATAGCGAGTCCTGTACAAGCGTTTTAGCGAAACCGAGAGGAATAGGTACGATTAAAAGCTTGTTATCAGCATGCTTACAATTACATCAAGGTTGGTTTTTATTACTTACCAAAACGACTGATCGTTGTTCGAACTTGATACCGTCTGTCTTCTTCTCGTCCTTAGAATCAGTCCTGCTCGTTGGAATGAAAAGTTTAATCCGGTTGGTCTACTTTGCTTTCTCTTTGTTTTCCGCATTGTTTTCCGCATACAAATACTGTCCGAGTCATTCTCCTTCGATGCAGCGCTCATGATGACGGTAGCTGTCAACAGCTTGTTTACCTTGATTTGTGCATTGCCGGATTTAGATACTTGGACTTGACGCCTACGGCCCCCTGAGGTGCCTGAACAGTCACTGGCACTTAGTAGTATAATACATACTATTATTCAAGTTTCAATATCTGTCATTGTCCTCAGCGAGGTCTCCGACTATCTCAGTAGTATAATAGGATCTTAATTCTCGAAGGCACAATTTCGACCCTTCATACTCCCACAAGAATCCCCAGGTACGTCGTATTCAAGCCTGCGGCTATCCACAATTTTATGTATCGTCTGCATGTATTTCGTGGTATCGTCCAGGTATTGTAGTAGTAAAAAGGATCGTCATATACGATTCCTACTACTAGTATGTCAAGTCGCATGCAACCACCTCTTTCCCCCTCGTGACTTCGACACCAGCTAGTTCCCTGTCTTCTCCCTAACGATCTTCTCGCTCAAGTCCCACAACTCACGCGCAAGCCGTTCATCCTTTGCCAGCGCACTTGGTTCTTCCCTCTT
This sequence comes from Sarcodon aspratus, assembly GCA_003313825.1. Classification (NCBI taxonomy): domain Eukaryota; kingdom Fungi; phylum Basidiomycota; class Agaricomycetes; order Thelephorales; family Thelephoraceae; genus Sarcodon; species Sarcodon aspratus. The sequence goes on from QLOR01000480.1 coordinate 4,757, forward strand.
CACCATCGGAACGAAATATTCTCCCCTACGTCATCCCATCCAACGACGATCAACAGCCGAGTTATAACTATATATACAAGAACACAACGCACCTCATATCTTCTTGTTCGATTTCTGGCGCGGTAGCAGCATATAGAGGAGTTAACGCCCCTTTATATGGTGTTACCAATATAAGACGAGCAACAGGCATCAAGAACCGCAAGATCGGATAATTATCCACAAGCCCACGGGTGAGCTCTGTACTGACTGAACCAGGATGCACACACAGAGAGAAGATGCGTTCTTCTGCAAGTCTGCGGGATAACTCCTTCGTGAACAGTATGTTTGCGAGTTTAGACTGGGGGGGATCACGCGGTGAGCGGGATACGTCGGTATCAATATATGTAGGTAATAGGAAAACTAACTTGACCGTAAAGCTTCATTGGACCAGAGTCACGATTGACAGACTCGATGCTGTCGAATCTGACATCGCTGTTGACATATGAATGGCCTGAAAACGTGTCAACATACGGTGGAATAAATGACGAGCAAATATCAAGGACTCCTACTGTTTGAAGTCACGTTGACGACCCTTACTGAAGTCGTTGGATCCTAAACAGACCAGATCAGGTAGGGTCGATGACCAATGAACGCAGCAGAGATCAAATACTTTGGACGTCTTTGTCAACAAGGGAATCAACGGAATAGTAAAGGCAAAATGTCCGAGGTGGTTGGTCTGGAATTGCGCCTCAACGCCATCCTTGAGGGAAAAAAAAGTAAGTTATTCGAAATAACATAGCTGAAAAGGAATCAACCTACTGGTGTAAGCTGGTAAGGCGAACCCATAATTCCGGCATTATTAACTGTAATCAGAAATCAGCAACTCCAAGACAACCGAATCCGAGCATAAAACAGGTCGTACTCAATATATCCAAACGATCCTCCTTTTCCAAGAATGTGCGTGCTGCAGCTTGACAGGACTCCAAACTAGTAAGATCAATCTGCAAAAAAACTATCTCGCCCTTTCTCTTTTCAAGCTCAGGATGATCCTCCTTCAGCCCCCGAATCGCATCCAACGCCCTCGATTCCGTCCGTGAAGCCATATACACTTTCGCATTACGCAATGCAAGATGCAGAACAATCTCTTTACCCAAGCCGGTGTTTCCCCCAGTGACGATAACGACCTTGAAAAGAAACAAGAAAAACGTATGTAGTAAGCGGCCATTTTGCAATCCGAAGATATACATAGACGGGCAGCTTGGCCACTGCTGCACACCTTGCCAGTCAAGTCAGGCATATCCTGCTCAATGTCCCAGGTCCGACGCATGACGTTATGATTCAAGGTTCGAGTTCAGAAGAAAGCGTCGAATAATAGTAGCGTTGTCCATAGAGACCTGGCCAGGTTGTCCTTATATTGTGACTGGCATTCTCCCGCCAACATGCCGTACAACAACGTCAGCTCATTCCGATTCGTAATGCATGCCAGGCAGGTCTGGGCAGGCAGCGCGGCTACGTCCACAGACTAGCGTATCGGACTCTTGCATCACCCCTGCTTACATAGTAATCTAGGCAAGGTGTGCTGTAGGCTGTGAGCCAGAAACATGACAGATTTACGATTTCGTATAGGCCGCCGGTCGTGCTCGATCACGCACAGAAACGGACGATGCGTAAGATTGGATTACCCGATATCGAGATGACTCTGACTGTGGATCGTTCGATTTGCGCGTTTCCCTTTTAGACACTGCCGGGCGTTCTCGACCCATATTAAAATGTGGAAGAAGGTATAAGATCGGAAACTTTCTGTTGGATACAAAGTGTGTTGGTAAGAAGCTATCTCTTGAGCTCGACATTTCATCTACCACCCGTTTGACGAAACACTCTCGCTCGACACTCCCCAACTGTCTTTGCGGAAACCCTCACGTGAGTGTTTACTGGTAGCTTTACACACTATTCATCTCGACGCGTTCAACACATTAGGGTTTCGGAAACAGCCTCATGGGTGAGCTTACGTTGAAACCTAAATCCACCGAGTATTGGGGTCCGCTATCCCAAACAGAGTACCTAGCACTGCACAGAAGTGTAATCGATATGCGATTTGAGCTGGAAAAGGAAAGAAAGGAACGATATTCGAAAACGAAACCTTGAACTTGCCAAGACAGAAAGTTTTTACCTGTGAAAGTTCGTCATCCTGCTGCTTGATTCTTATAGCACCCATTATGCACATTTCATACGAAAGCTTGGAGATATCCATAGTATGTCGCTACCTTGTTGACGGTCCTCCTCGACGTCCACCTACGTGGGTGAGGTCAATCGGAAGAAAAGCTATCGCCGCTCTTTCCTGAACTCTGGATGTTCATTCTCCAATTCTTTAATCGCAGATAACGCTCTGGATTCAGTACGCGAAGCCATGTACACTTTTGCATTATGAAGCGCGAGGTGGCGGGCGACCTCTTTGCCCAAGCCTGTGTTCCCTCCAGTGACGATAGCGACCTAGTAAAAGTAAGGTATGAGCGGCATGCCACATATATATTCCATGGACTGACACTATGTAGAAAGGAAAAAACACACCTTTCCGGTCAAGTCAGGTATACCTTTCTCAGCGTCCCAAGTACGAGGCATTGCAATGGAGCAGGGAGACGATGGTATGGGAACAGTGCACCGGGCGAGGTGTTTTGCCAATCATACCGTAAGAGCGACTCAGATCCAGCCAAGTTCCCAAACGACTCCCATGGCTCCGATTTGTCAACAAATTGAATTGAGGGGGGGTCTCCGAGGACATTATGGCATAATCATCGACCGCTCAAACAAACGCTCAAGTGGCAAATATTTGGCTGCCTCGGGTCCGCCCACTATTCAAACCACCCTATACAAAACATCGGCATGTTTCAAACCCTTCTTGTACAGTCGGAATTTTCTGGATGATGATAACGAGTCTATAAAGCGGTTTAGCGAAACCGAAAGGAATAGGCACGATTGAACGCGTGTTATCAGCATGCTTACAATTACATGAAGGTTGCTCTTTACTTGAAATGCACGTCAGAACGACTGATCGTCCGAACTTGACACAGTCTGTCCTCGTTCTCGAGTTGATCTCACTCGTTGGAGTGGAAAACTTGAATCCTGTTGTCCTACTTTGCTTTTTGTGTTCCGCCCGGTTCCCTCATACACACATAGTCTGCTGGCACTATGATGGTGACGGTAGCCATCAACAGCTTGTTTACGTTCATTTGTACATTGCCTAATTTAGATATTTGGAGTTTAATAACTCGACGCCCAAAGCGCCTGAATAGTTACTGGCAATTAGTATTAGACTACATACTATTATTCAAGTTTCAGTGATATAATAGGATTTCAGTTCTCGAAGGCATGCAACCACCATAACTTCAACATCAGCTAGTTCCCTGTCTTCTCCCTAACAATCTTCTCGCTCAAGTCCCACAACTCACGCGCAAACCGTTCATCTTTTGCCAGCGTACTTGGTTCTGTCCTCTTCGCCATCGGAACGAAATATTCTCCCCTATGTCGTCCCATAATCGATGATCAACAGTCCAGTTATAATCATATATACAAGAACACCACGCACCTCGTGTTTTCTTGCTCGATTTCCGGCGCGGTAGCAGCATATAGAGGAGTTATCGCGCCTTTATATGGGGATACCAATATAAGTCCTCGAGCGACAGGTATCAAGAACCGCAAGATCGGATAATTATCCACAACCCCACGGGTGATCTCTGTACTGACAAGACCAGGATGCACACACACAGAGAAGATGCGTTCTTCTGCAAGTCTGCGAGATAACTCTTTCGTGAATAGTATGTTCGCGAGTTTCGACTGGGGGGACAGCGCGGTGAGCGGGACGAAGGTATTGAAATATGTAGGTAATAGGAAAACTAACTTGGCCATAAAGCTTCATTGGACCAGAGTCACGATTCACAGACTCGATACTGTCGAATCTGACATCGCTGTTGACATATGAATGGCCTGAAAGCGTGTCAACATACGGTGGAATAAATGACGAGCAAATATCAAGGACTCGCACCGTTTGAAGTCACATTGACGACCCTTACTGAAGTCGTTGGATCCTAAACAGATCAGATCAGGTTGGGTCGATGATCAATAAACGCAGCAGAGATCAAATACTTTGGACGTCTTTGTCAACAAAGGAATCAGGGGAATAGTAAATGCAAAATGTCCGAGGTGATTTGTCTGGAATTGAGCCTCAACACCATCCTTGAGGGAAAAAAAAGTAAGTTATTCGAAATACATAACTTGGAAGAAATCAACCTACTGGTGTAAGCTGGTAAGGCGAACCCATAATTCCAGCATTATTAACTGCAATCAGAAATCAGCAACTCCAAGACAACCGAATCCAAGCATAAAAACAGGTCGTACTCAATATATCCAAACGTTCCTCCTTTTCCAAGAATGTGCGCGCTGCAGCTTGACAGGACTCCAAACTAGTAAGATCAATCTGCAAAAAAACGATCTCGCCCTTTTTCTTCCCAAGCTCAGGATGATCCTCCTTCAGCCCCCGAATCGCATCCAACGCCCTCGATTCCGTCCGTGAAGCCATATACACTTTCGCATTACGCAATGCAAGATGCCGAACAATCTCTTTACCCAAGCCGGTGTTTCCCCCAGTGACGATGGCAACCTTGAAAAGAAACAAGAAAAAGGTATGTAGTAAGCGGCCATTCTGCAATCCGAAGATATACGTAGACGGGCAGCTTGGCCACTGCTACACACCTTGCCAGTCAAGTCAGGCATATTCTGCTTAATGTCCCAGGTCCGACGCATGGCGTTACGATTCAAGCTTCAAGGTTCGAGTTCAGAAGAAAGTGCCAAGTACTCGTAGCGTTCGTTATCCATAGAGACCTGGCCAGGTTGTCCTTATATTGTGCCCAATGTTCTCCCGTCGACATGCCGCACAACAACGTCAGCTTCCGATTCGTAATGCGCAGTGTTGTTAGTGCAAGTCAGCTTCAGAGCATTAGTCACGTCACCACAGAGTAGAGTCAGACCTATTTCGGACTGTGATTAGATAATCTCTAGACAACTGTCAATCGTAGGCTTACGCAGTGCCGCAGAACGTGACATTGAAACATCGTGTAGTACCCAGGTCATACATCATACATGTAGCACACATAAACTCTCCTAGGCCAATCGATGGTACCACACTTGGCCAAATGTGTCTTCGTCGCATCTGATGTCAGAGCTCGTGTCGTGGAAGAAATAATAAGAAAAGCCGCCGTGAAAATCCTCCCTTGTTTGGATGTCCAGCAAGTCTGCCCCTACTATCGCGATAGGATTAGGTTATACTGCCTATCAAACTTCCAGCTTTATAACACACAAAAAAAAACTTCCAGCTTGATAGCCTCAGCAACGCCATCCCTAATCCAGAGCCTGCTTACATTGTCTGCCTCATTACTAAACTTGAAACGACCACCGAAACGCTCAAGAACGTCAAGCTTTGCGGGCCCAGATGACTCACTAAGCTTGGCTGGAGGGATGCAGGCGATGACGACGACGATGACAATGACGAGCTTCCTCGTGTACTGGCTCCATCCTTGACAACCACCATTCCACCTTTAGATTCTGAGTCAGCGACTCTACTATCACATCAAGCTACTCAAGTGAAAAAAACTTCTATCCCCCTTAGAATCCCCTTCAAATATGCAACGACATTGACCCACCTTTGGATGGAATGAACTCGTTCTGGAGAGGAGGAATTCAGAATTTGGAAAAAGATATGGAACCTTACGAGTACTGAGCTCAAATGGGGACAATGTTGATGGGATATTCCAACCGCACCGATCATTTACCACCCGTTCGATGAAAAACCATCTCTCGACACTCTCCAACCAACTCAGAAGAGCAGTGACTCTAGTCATGACCTTCACCCCTAAGGCACCGCTCTGCGGAAACCCTCAGATCCACGTGAATGTATACTGGTAGCTTTACATATTCATCTCAATGCGTTCGACACATTTGGGTTTCAAAACAGCCTCATGGGCGAGCTTGCGTTGAAACCTAAATCCAACGAGTATTGAGATCTGCTACCCCAAAGAGAGCACCGCACAAAAGTGTAATCGACTCATGCGATTTGAGCTGGAAAAGGAAAGAAAGGAACGATATTCGGATACAAAATCTTGGTTGGACTTCCCAAGGCGGAAAGTTTTGTTCGTGAAAGTCCATCATCCTGTTGCTTGATTCTCATAATGGGTACTATGCACATTTCGTACGAAAGCTTGCAGATATCCATAGTATGTCGCTACTTTGTTGACGGTCCTCCCCGACGTCCACCTCCCGCAACAAAAACGAACCAATCTCAACGAACAGATCGAAAGGACTTCGAAAGGGTAACCTAACAGACCCAATGATTGAATAGGTTAGGCCATGGAATGGAACTGCAGTGAATTAACAGTCTTTGCATATCCAATATAGTGACGTCGTCATCCAAGCCAGAAACTACCCGCATGCCATCCTGGGAGCATGTGATAGAACAGATATAACCGGTGTGGCCTTTGAAAGGATTTGCGATAATTTGACCAGTGTTTACATCTCGAGTCTCGTCTTGCGATCGAGGCTACCTATTTACCTCCAATCAAATCGTTGCAGGTCCTTTCGAAGGCCACACCGGTGAAGTCCATCCTGTCGGTCACATTCTCGCCAACTTCTAGAACTCCAATATACGTGGCTTGTCGCCCAAGCTCGAAACGATCTGCCTTTCGTATGGGAAGAATTTGGCAGCATATCATCTGACGGGAAAGCAAGAGAATATTGTAAATAAATGTGGCGTTCAGAAACACATATATATGTCTTACCAGTTCGTCGCATCCCGAACGCCAACGGACGGTTTGAGATAAGGCCAGGAGCTTTTTGAATGCCGCGATCAGAAGGAAAAGGAGTAAGTTTGACCAAGTCATACGTCAAACTACGTCAGAGCAGCATCAATCGATGCTGACAGTCCACACTCAGTCATCCTGAATAGCTGATTTGCCTGTTCCTCGACCGATATCAATCCAGAAGATAGTGGGTTCTTTGACAACCCCAAGCCACTTGCCATGAACTCTCGGGGTCTATCCATGCAACACGCGACGTGGTGTACTGGGCAGTCCACACGTAGCGAGTACCTCTGACGCCTCTGACGGGAACTCCATAGGTATTGGTAATGCTGGCGTTGCCATGGTGTTCGGTCCTAGTGAGCATCAATACAACCCTAAAGAACCCGCATCAACAACATTGCTGTTCAATTAAAAAATATCAGTGTGTGCACTCCCATTCATGTGGTCTACTTACGGTTTAGCTGGGTTCCAGACCGAGTGTCAGAGGCGTCAGATATTTCGATGTACGAAACATCATCCGCAGCACAATATCGGAAGCCAATTAGATAGAAAGAAGAAAATTGGATCCAAGTGGTCAAAAAGGAGGGAGTAGGATTAGACGGGGCAACGTGTATTTCTGCACAAACAGGCTGAAATCATGAGTCGCCTTGAATAGGAGTTAAACTGTATGATATAACAACATACGCTGTCACTAAAAACGAACGTGGTCTCCACCCGCTTGCCCTAACCTTGTCATGATGGGCAACGTTGCATGCGCTTCAACGACAAAAAAACCTTGACAACAGTACAATCTTCCGAAACTTGGCTTCGAAAGATTTGTGACTAGGGGCTATGAAAGGTGGAAGCCATCAAACACTGGGAACAGATCAGGTTGAGCGACTGGGTGCAAAAAAGCCCATCTCGGGGGAGAAAGAGCGACCCGCGAAAAAAAGGTTTGAAATTTTGGCGGAACGTTTTATCATCAACAGCCCCTTTCCAAAAATGGAAAGTAAACGTGGCGCCTACTGTAACCAATGTCATCATAACCTGACCCACGACGATAACTGTACTATTACCACCAATGTTTTCCGCATTCAAACGCGCACTGGTCCGTTCCCCTCACCTTACATAGGCATCGTATATCTTACTCATAAAGCAAGTAGCCACAGATTTCCATATTGTGAGCAATTCAGACCGAACCCCTCAAGGACTCGTGGCTCATTGAAGCCCTGATTTTGATGCACCCCTTGACACAATCAACCTTGCTCGCAGTCATCACCCTAACGTTCCTGCGTCCGAGAAAGCTCTTGATTTATTGAGATCCGCAATTAGCGCTCCGTACCCTCCCGATAAACCTCACGCTCCTCCTCTCGAGTTCAACTTGGATGTCGTGGACAGCCTGCCAACAAACGACCAAATCCGAACTATTGAGTCGTATTTGACAAGAGAGGGCGGCCTGAAAAGCTTCCTGTCCATCGACCCTGCCTCTCCTGATGCTAGTGAACAACCATGGAGCCCTGAGAAGGTGCTTATACTCGCTGGTCGTAATCCTGGTGCGTTTAGATGGCCAGTGGTAGTCGACTGGACGGGAGGACGCGCAAGTGTAGATGGCGTAGAGGGTGTCAAAGATATCTTGGAGCACCTGCGCAAGAAAAGAGACGGGGAGTTGGTAGAAGATGACGAGCATAAACCGAAAGGTTGGTTCTCTTGATAATTGTTGGCCAACGACGAGAATGGACGCAGAAATTGTATAATATTGCCGGAGTGTGCAGACGGTTTTGTCGCACCAGAGCCTAAATTTATGTCGTCGGTTTCGTATCCCCAGACAACTACCTGCTATTATCCTTTAACACCCTCAAATTCATCAGGAGTGCTATGATCACATACAAGGACAGGCTATCGTCTCGAACCTGCAATATCGTTACGCACCGGATTAAGAGATCCAGCCTGCTTGGTCCATCTTCGCATTTAACATTTAGTCGTTGACAATATCCAGGAGCATGTATGCTTATTTCCAGTACAACGCCGCGCCGGAACCCCCATGTCGAGAGAAGGATCTCTTGTAGGAATTCTAGAACGGAATCTGCGTACGAGAAGGAAAGATGTGCCACTTATTCGCATTACAAAGCCATAACCGTGGTATGCGTTGGGCTGACGAGAGCTATGTGCAAAAGTGAGCGAGGAAATTCTAAATTTTGCTTCTGCAATACACATTGATCCTGGGGCCGAAATGTCGAATAGTCTTCCGTTGGTTTGATAACAGTTCGATAAAATCCACCGTTCGATTTCCGGATTAGAGAAACCAGCCTTATGACCAGTAGACATCTCAACGCCATGGATACTAGGAATCATGGCTAGAATTGACCATCAGCTTAGCAGGTCAATTGCAACTACAATACCAAGTACGGAACTTGCCCACGATTCACGGTTTTCCGAGTCAATACAACACGTATCCAGATATCCTTGCAAGACACGCTATAAAGGCGATAGGTCGATAACGTTTACATTCAGCAAAAGCATCCCTGGAACAAATATATCATACGTACCACAGATGATCATCGTCCACGAGTATGAAGTATGAATGAAAATTCCACGATATCGTAGTACTCGCCTTGTTTGCTACATCCGGGTGAAAATGCGGGCACCTTCCCGCGGCGGTCAGAACGACAACATCGAGCAAACGAAGTAAAAAAAAACTCAGCATACAATAGGAAACGTTATCCCGCGGACAATCCCAAAGGTCTTGGCACGGTGCATTCGTACTAAGTGGTCTTTCTCACCGCGGTGATACAAATGAAGAAGCAGACAGAAGCCCCAACACTTATAGGCTATACTATTATCGTGCAGTCCATGGTGCTTCTTCTTCCTTTGTAATCGAATCAGTCTTTCACGGCCATAAGGAGCACCAAGAACCCCCCC
>QLOR01000480.1:14497-69106 GCA_003313825.1 Sarcodon aspratus
ACCCCCCCCCCCCTCCCAATAAACTTCCCATGAGTCAGCTGGCTTGATAAAGGCGATTGAAGACGCCAGATGGACTGCAAAACAGATTCTCGATCATGATCCCTGTTGTGAAAAGCCGCTCCGAATCTGACTTTTGAGCCATGGGAATTGCGAGGGTGAGTAGCATTAGTCTCGGCAGTGGTGAGAACACTGTCTCTCCGTAGATACGAGTCGTATGGGTCTGTATTCAGACCTGCATGGGACAATGGGTAGCAATCAAGGGTAAAAGCATCAGAATCAGAATCCTCGGTCTGGAGCTGTTCGACTGCTCCCGTTTCGATTCAAGAAGTGCCAATACTAGATGACTGGCTTGCTCATGTGCAGAAAAAACAAACTTTGTAAGGTGTGGCCCTGGTGACCATGACAGCGAAAGAAGCATTGATCCATCGCAAGTGAGGTGAGATGGTATAATTGAACGTGGGATATGAACGTGGTAAGTTAATTATACAGTTCGGTTACCGGCCCGACGTGACTAGGCCCCGGCAGTCGGCAATTAAAAGTGACGAAGGAATGGCCGCCATTGACTTTCACTTCAAGCCTGAGATATTGACGATCTATCGCGCTTTACTCTAGTAATTTCTATTAAAACATTAAATAAACAAGAGTTACACGGGTATTTCATGACCAACAGTCGTTACACTTGAGCAAGATATGTACAACAAGACGTGCGTAAATGATAGTAACGGCTTGGTTACACTTGGATCTTCGAGAGACTTTGCGACGTTGTCTGATCTGTCTCCTCCATCCTCTCTATCGATACAACGACAGGCTGTAGCGCAAAACCTGTATTTCGACTGGATGTCGTATTTTCCCCCCTACTTCGGGCGGCCTGTTCGCTCACTTGATTCGTTCGATTGATGATAAGGCAGAAAGCAATTCCGATAATAGGAGGAGACTGGGGGGGACGGAACTGTTCAGCAATTGGTGCTTATATAGTTCAAATCTCTTTCTTACCACGTCTATAAATGTGTACTGAAGGTTGCTTCCGGCGAGGAAAGCAATAAGGGTAGCTGCAATCATGATTCTATTAAAAAGGGTCATGATCAGCAATATCCCAGGACACTGAATCAAAACTCTGTACGCACGTCAAAAGAGACGCGCTCTCCACCATAATTCGCATCGCACGCTACAGAAAACAATACAAGTCGACAATGGAATTAAAATGACAAAAGACAAGTCACGTACGATGAGATAGGACGGCGTGTGGTGTGTCATTGTGCGATGACTCTGATAAATCCGAAGAGATATGAAGGCTGCAAAATACAAGTGAGTGGTATATTGGGGGAATGAGTGAGTTGGGTCTTACTGGTACAGTATGAATTATTACTGTTATAAACCGAAAATGAGCCATATTGAATGCCAAGATAGGTCAGACAAGAGGAGACAAACACGTACAAGAGCGTTAAAGAAAACCAAGCGACAAGCCAAGCATGCAAGTCATTTTGGAAAATACCTCCCTTTCCAATGAGAGACATTTTCCATATAATGACAGAGGCAATAGCTGGAAGAATCATCAGTGTACGATAGCATATTCAAAGGACATGACTTGCAAAAGAGTGTGGCGCACGCAGTTATGGGAGGAACGCATATCCAGATTTTTCCAAGATAAACATGGTAAAGACGATAGGTCTGTGTCGGTGGAATATCGCATCCGGGTCAGCATTCAGTCAACACAGATCAGAACAGCATACTAACAAGGAGGCAATCTCCCATAACCAATTGTAAAGCGTAGAAGGCCTCTTTTGCGAGAGTAGTCGAATCGGAGAGGTTCACGAAGAACAAGTCGATTTGCTGACCCCCTGGAGTTAGAAGGGCCGCTGCATACAAACGGTAAAAGTTCATCAACCAATGCTATAGGCTATCTGTTAGCTTGGCAGTTGTCTTCAGAAACCTGATCAATGTCCTGACCACAGCAGTGTTGATAGCGATGCAGATAGAAGCCCAAAACATAATGTTATTCACTTTCCAGCCCCTACGCTTTCTCATGACTTGCGTGTATATTGTCGACGCACAGACGACAAAGAAAACACCTGAATTATCCTGGTCAGTTGATACCACAACAATTATTAACACATACGAACCACATAATAAAGTTTGGAGAGTGATCCCAATTATGAAAGCTGCTGCGAGTCTGACTTGGGCCATACCTGGTGAGTACAGTGAAGTGCAGGAGTGACAAGCATAGACGACCTGGAGAGAAGCAAGGTTATGGTAACAACTTATTAGACGAGTCGGAACTGAGATACATGCGGACCGGTACTATGGTAAGTCACTCTCGTAAGTGTGTACACTCCGATTCTATCAGTATCATCTACGAGTCTAGCGTGGTGGCAGTGGAACCGTAGAACAGGCTCCAGAACGAAACCATATGGGATGGCAACCTGACCATCAGCAAACTTGTCTCGGCAAATATTAAGCGGAAGCAGCAGTGATTATTGTGATTGGCTTGGTTATTTTCGAGTCTGTGCTCATCTTTGATAGACATACGCGGCGGAGTGGCGAGATCATTCGACTATGTTTCTGATATGGTAGTCATATACGTCTTCCAACGGCTTGATGCTGATCGCCGTAATAGTACTCCCACTCCTGAGACCGGGAACTTGAATGATGGTCGATCCAGGGTGAACAGTTTCCGGCTCCGCAGACAGCAATGTCACCTCGCCCATAATCCAGTACTGTGCGGAAAAATTACGGCGGCGTTTTCTCCCTTATCGTAGTGGTCTTATTCTAAGAACCAGTGAATTATCAGCAGTCATGATTCTAGGACATGCATCGTGATGCTCACTAGCATCATTCTGCGACATCGAAGGCATCGATTTGAAGACATTCGGCGATTGTAGAATCTATCATTCGCGTTTGTATAGTTCTTGTATTCTTTTTCTGTCAGCGCAAATATCCGCATCATGATCTCCAAAGCAGAGTTTCAACAAGATCTTACGTCCTCCGAGTCGTTATAGGGCAGGGTTCTTGTCGATGGGCTACCGACCCTACATGCCGACTCCCACCGTCGACTTTATGCATCCTCGAGAGATCACAATACTCCAGGTAGACTGGGCATCAGGTGTGATATCCTTCGACTGTTCCCGCCACTCCCGATAGAACTCTCGATAGAACCTTGGGGAACTTCTTGGATTCGAATCTGTGCAACTGAGCAACTATCGACAGTCCCCCCCCCCCTAAACAATACCACCACTCGAAGATCAAGAATTCTTTTGGCACACAGCACTGCGTATTGTTAGTTTTGCAAGTTTTGTAAAAATTTCGCCCTATAGAAATGCGAATGAGCTGAGTGAACAGTGTCGAACCTCCATCGTAGTATTGCACTGGTTTTTGCGGCTATTTATGGGCTAACTTTTAGAGGAAATACTCATTAGCAATGTATACGGTTGAATGTACTAGATTTTGCTTCAATTTGAGTAGCATTGGCGCACCCATCTGCAGCCCAAGTGTCAATCCGCGCCGCCATTTTTCGCGTCGCCAATTTGGCCACTGCTATGTGTCCCGCACCATATTTGGCGACGAATGCGTACTATTCTTGTAGGGTATGTGCAGTAGCTGGTTGGGGTGCCTCAAGCGTTGAGTTGTCGAAGTGTGAGTGAGGTCTGTCAGCAAGCGAACTAGTAAAGCAAGAGCTAATGGGGAATCGTTAATGGTGACTGACGAGTGTAGTTACAGCGCCGCACACCTACCTGTAGCTACATCAAGACCTATGAGGTAAATCAGGCATTCCGCACTGTAATTTCAAACAACCTACTATTGAATTGATCAAGAAAACAAGTATGAACGTAACGCTTGGCATCGATGATAAACATCCGCGTCTCTTCACGGCAGACTGAGGGCCATATAACTACCCGCAATTTAGAGAGAATGGATTGAGCAAACCAGACGACCTACAGTAACGCATTCTTGACCTCTCAAATGTGTCGAATGGTCCTGTCATTCGCATACTCGCTTTTTATCTAGAGAAAAATGGAAGTGATCGACTCAGCGTGATCGGTCGGACCCGAAGAGTGTCATCATGATTGAGCCCGAGATGACCTACGCCGCCACTATGTAGGTAGGAATACGCCCAAGATGGTGGTCGTCAAGGAAACCAGCTGTAACCTGCCAACCATTTTCGCATTACACTAGGATCCCAAGACAACCGGTTTGTTACTTGGAGAGCGTGCAACCGGATTGTCAAACCGGTGCAGCTTTGAAATGAGTTTGAGATTGCCAGGCCACCATCATCTGGCTGCGGGGGTGCAACGGACTCGACTGCTAACCTGTGGCTTTCGAAGGGACCTGGGGAGATATGTCGGGTTCACATCCCAAATTCGATTGGTGCCTCTTGTCATCCGAAATATGATGGCCATATGAGTTCACAATGTGGAGTATCAGCATCCGAGCCTGGGAAACCATCTGCTGAGGAGAAATGGAGGGGCTGATCTTCTTCGTGTGGCATGAATGTGCGTTTGGTGGGACTTACTTCGTTCAGAGCGCTCGTTGCTCTTCGGAGGTGACCCAAAGCCACTCCTTCCTTCGTTTAAAAATCCTACTATCATCTTTTGACCGCGGTGCTATGCAACACGATTAATTTTATGAAAGGATATCAGCGTCTTGATCAACGGCTAACTGCAGCGGCAGTGAGAGATGGAAACCCAAAACATGGTCATGTTGACTCCCAACTGTTTACCCATCTTCATCGCTTGCAGATGAGTTGCGGCAACTCGGGTAGGATCAAAAAAAAAAACTTATGAAATCGCCAAGTTTAGCTTATCGTACGAACTCGAGACCCACAGGAACACACCGACCTGACAACAACTTGGGCCTTGACCATGATCTCAACAATGAATTCTGAAACGAGCTAGTCAGTTATTTTCCCTTACGTATCTTCGTACCTACATGTCATATACAGCTTATCGAGGAGCAACATCTGATAGTTGATGATGGTTCCGTGAGATAGTGCGTTCAAAGTGCCGAAAAGGTGGGCGCTCGGTACATTGTTGCAGATTTATCAATAACAACTGCCTTCGCAGAGCTAATGGTGGATAAAAACAAATATTGGGGACTGGCAGGTAATTGAAGAACGCAGGTATCACAGACAGAGGCAGCCGGTGAGAAGGTCAGAGTAAGAACAATCGGTTATTCTTGATTCCAGTTGTGGTGTGGCATGGCCTTGGTATGTTTTATATTGTAACATATGTTTGGGATAGGTATGGAAACGACGTCGACTCGTGACTTCCCCAGCCTTGAAGCTTCAGTAAGCTTAAGTTTGAGCGCAAAGGTCCTGACGACGTTTTCTCAAACGTAACAGGCGGAGTCCGAGCCAAACATGCCGGATACTGGGTGGCACTTGTAACCACACAGTCAAACGCGGAGATGATCCGTCAACGGGTAGGTACCAGAAGGAAATACAAGTCATCAAGGTAGGTGTTCGCCATCGTAAATGGTGGATATTTGGCCACGTGATTTACCAGCGTATCTCCGTGATTTCAAGTTTAATGCCGCAACTGTTTTCATTCACTGTTTGCCATCATCAACTTCTTTCGTTGAACATTTCATTGTGTAGTTTTGTGAGAATTGCTGATAACAAACTGGTACGGAAAATCTCACATTAGTTTGCATCTCCATTTTAGTTGACAACACACTAGGGACCTCTCATCCACCCGCAAAAGCGTGAGATTTTATCCATGGACGTTGATTCATCCAACGAAGTAGAAAGCGAATATCGTGTCCTCATCAGTGACCAAATTAAATAAATCTCGCCGGATCCTGGGACACTTGATGGCCACATCCTCTCCTTCCCCCCAGCACTATTAGATCACCTACCCGAGCTACCATCTGGAAACTGGACGCGATGCCCGCGTCTTCCGACAATCTGACCATCTGACCATCGAGCCCTCAAATGTGACACTAGAGGAGGTTATCACACGTTGGCACGCCAATTTGGTTGATGTTTGATCACTCGGAGTCCCTGTCGGGGAAAGCCTCAGCGTACGCCCTGTCGAATAGAATTCAAAGCCAGCCATAGCAAAAATCGCCCGGTTCGAGTTTGAAGTCCCACGGACTGAGACGGAAACTGCGATATATCAAGCCATCGACGGTCATGGCATAGGACCACCCTTCCTTGGGCATTTAATTGAACACGACCGTGTAATAGGGTTCCTGTTAGAAAGGATGGAAGGCCGCCGTGGAGAGATTGGCGACTTTGGAACATGTCAAGTTGTCGTCGAGCGCCTTCATTCATTGGAGGTTGTCCATGGAGACTTGAATAGGCATAATTTTATCGTTTCACCCACCCCAGCGACCCTAATCGACTTTGAGAATGCTCTCAATCTCATCACAAGTAAGTTTACACCGCCCGTGATTTCTCTGAAAATGACAAATCGACGACTGCAGTGTGCACTTGAAGGTGGATTCAATATACGTGTGGGTGCCGGAAAGACAGTGAATTTATCCAATGCGATGCTCGCCATGGGACGAATGTTATGTGCCCTAAATCGGCAAGGGTGAAGGACCACGATTCATCTAATTATTGTCGCAGACATATGGTGAAACCGACCGCCCCAGTCCGAATGGCCGCAAATTAGTGAAAGGTTTGTACGTCCTACCCTTCGCGCAATCCATCCATGACTAACCCTTGTCACAATGGTCTGCCAGTCTCACTTAGTGTTCTTTCAAATCGCACGTAATGAAGTGAACGGAATAGATCATTTAAACGAAGTGCTGCATACGATCAACGTACCTATACTTAGGTTTTAATCTACACGTTTTGAGCCTGCCGGACATGTGTTTAGGTCGTGTTGTATGAGGGACATGTTTTTCTGGTCGGGATGTGCGCATCTTGTAGTTGCAACTCTAGTTTCCGGATGCGCAACTTCGAGGGAATACTTGATACTTAGATTTTCTGCAGTGATAAGCTACTGTACAAAAGTACAGTAGGGGAAAAATGGATGGTGTGTTTTTTTAGTGACTACCGGTTCTAGTTTAAGTCAGTTGTCGGACATGATGCAGATGCAATGCTCCAAATTCGCCAAATTCAGTACGCCCAAAAGCAAGAGTATAGTGACCAAGCCACGTGACACCGTGACAGCCACAGTCACTGGCCCCCATTGGCAACACACACTGCTACACTGAGTCTCTGACACAAGCCAAGTGCGCTGGCGAATCTTTCGATATAGTGATCATATACTTACACGCACGCAAACCATCTAAAAGGCCACCTCACTTACGAGCGGCAGCATCCTCCACTACTGAGCTATTGTGGACGACGGAATCTTTGGGGACCTCACACTGTGGTGCATCTTCGTGCCCTACTCCTCTCTTGACAGGCAGAGGAGCCTGCAGACAGTCTTCTGGGGGAATAAACCACCAGACAAGCCATTTGATAGCCGTGTAGTGCGCCCATCCCATTTCTGTTTCTCGGTACTTGCCTTCGATGTCTCGATTGGCGGGCGACGATCCGACAGTACGCCACGACATTCTCCGCCTCCTTGCGTATCACCGTGAAGATTACGAGCGTTCTGTATTGCGCACTTTCCATGAACGAAACAAGGCGACAGATGTCATTGGCTTCGGTCACTACCCCAGTCTTTCTGCTCTAGGCGCCCTTGACGTGTTGCCCGTAGAGATGCTAAATGAAGTGTTGGGATTTTCCGACTTACTCACTATCTCAATGCTCCGCCTAGTCAACAGACGGGCAAGAGTAGTCGTTGAAGCATTCATTCCCTACAAACTCATCTTGATCCACGCGCCACACCTCGTCGACGTACTCACCAAAACAGGAGTAGCGTCTCACTTCACGGCCGTGCAAATATACGACGTCCTTTGCTCCAGCTTGTGCGCTATTTGCGGTAGGTTTGGAGCATTCCTATGGATCCCTGACTGCATCCGATGCTGCTTTCCTTGTGTACGGGGTTCACAAGAACTCATGCCCATGACGGAACTGGACGCAAAGGCTGCGTTTGGTCTCTCCCGAAAGACACTTGCCAATATCCCAATTGTGGAGACACTACCCGGTGTATATTGCCTTGACGGATACACGTATAAAAGGAAGCTGCGATTGTTAAGCCAGGCCAGAGCTCGCCACGCTGCGATCGTTGCACGTGGTGGGGAGGAAGGACTCGCTGCGTACATCAATTCAAATACGTCACAGGCAAAACTAGCGTATGAAAAACGCATGGCCAGGCGGAATGCCGAATCGTCTTACGACTACAAGGGCGAAATCAATAATACCTTCGATGCCGTCAGCCGATTCATGGTCACTACTCTTCTTCCACATTATGACCCCAAATCACACTCGGCGCAGATTGGAATGTCATGTAAAGGATGTCAGGCAGCGTTCGAGAGTAATTCGAGGCAGGTACGATTCATAACGCAGCTCTACGTCTTGATGGATCGGCGGGACCAAACATTTACCGAGGATATGTTTCTCGAGCATTTCAAGAACTGTACGGACGCACAACGCATGTGGTCTGAACATCAACGCTCCAATGGCACAGCTTCGCGTTAGCTGCCAATATTCACAAATGTGCTGGAAATGAAATCTGTGCTATGCTCGGAGACATGGGGATCGGGAAGTCGGGAGGGCTGTGAGCGTTTTTTGTCGCACAAGGATATCTGGTTAAAAGAATGTTGCATTGCGTCTCGTATGTACATATGGTGCAGTTTTTTGATGATTTAGAGTTCTATTCCCATGTCCTGTATTGTGATGGCTTGGATATTGATCAGTGCACGGCAGCTTTTTTGCACCGATCCTTACACGGACTTTCTTGTGATATTTGGCTTCTGTGGATTGCCTCATTCAATCGTTTGTAGTTCCCAACTTCAAATCCGAATCACTGGAAATTTAGTTGTGTACCGCGAATAGCAAAAGCCTCACTCAATCACCCGATGCGTACCTCCTACAACGTCAAAAAAGCAATATGTGCTGGGCACAAGAACCTGGAAGACAATATTTATACATAGAAACAAATATTAACGCATCCGTACAACGTATTAGCATCGCGTATTCTATAAGATATGCCATGTCCATCGTTCAGTCAATTTCTTTCATGTAGAAACACGAAGATTTAGTCCCCGTATAGTAATCGTTCTCCGTGATGTCCGTAATAAGATGCCTAAACGAAACGTGAGGCGCACATGAGAATCGTGTTAGTTATATGAGAGAGAAGGAACCCTCACTCCTTTGCAATATGATCCCGCAACTTATCCATGGTTGAGTCGCGACGAATCCTGTGGTTATCGCCTTCTACCCTCCAACAATGTAGGCAGGCCCAGGAGGAGTGTGTATCTAGAGGACCCATGTGGCTATATTCAACCAACTCATTGTCGTTCAACAGTCTCCACCTGTCGCCCTTGGCCATGCCCCCTGCTTCAAACGTCATTTCTATCTGACGAGTACATAAAGATTGAGCGCAGATCGAAACTAACACGCAGAAAATAACTCACTAAACGCCACCAAGTCAAAACCTCCACTTTGTATCTTTGCAATGACACAAACCGAGCTTGAAGCTTGTCCATCTCATCTATAGTCGTCACTTTCGGATCTTTTCCGCAAGCTATGACCATTTTTTTCGCCATCTCAGAAGCTTTGGGAGCGTAGTCGAGATATTCGTCACAATGATCTTGTATATCCATTCCATTGGATGTAAAACGCGCATCACTGGGGCGTAGGTCTGAGTGCATCAAAATATCTCTGTAATTGAAGACACCACATCCACCGTACTTCCTGCATGTATACCATGATGTCGCTAATTGGTGTGAAGGTATAAAGTCATGAGATTCTGAACGAGCTGACGTTTTGACAGCATTGTTCGAGGAGCCTGCAATCCTACGTGGAATTCTGCTTTGCAAGAGCTCATGTTGTTTTTCCAAATATCTGTTGCGCAATTCGGGCAGCTGTGAAATAAGGCCATCTTTGAATGTGTCAAATTCCTCGTCGGTGCCATCCACCAGAATATCCTTGACGTCCGAGAGAGAGAAAATCTCCTCTGGTTTCGGAATGAAATCATTGGGATGGCAAGATCGTTTAAATAACTTGACAATGTCCTTCATGGCAATGAAGCGCGTTTCCTGGCGTTGCAATAAATATGCACGGATCCTTCCTGCTTTGCGCTGTTCCATGAAAGCTAGTACTTGCGGTTTCATATGGTTCCAACCTGACAAGTTCAGGAAATTAAATAAAAATTATAAAATAAGGGCAAAGACTGACTGCGCTCAGAAAAGGCTTTTGGCTGCTTGACTACAGGATGCTCCTGCAAGCCAACGTATGAATTAGGATGTTTTTCAAGCTCTTCGCCCCAGCCGAGTTCTATAAGCTTTGCGAGAATCCTAGCAATGGCACAGATTTATTTGGGAATGGGTGGTGAGGACAAGGTTGACGCACGCGTTTTTACGCTGTCTACGCGTATCGTCGCGATTTTCGTCTCGTGCTTTAACTTGTGCAACCTGCCAATCCTTGTACCGTGCGGCGTGCTGAAGTGTAGTTAAGAATATATAATACAGCTCAAGCAACCCAAACAAACCTTATAACGCTCCTCGGTCCTTGCGGAGTAGTCGCTGATCAACTGGCGAATATTATTCCCAGCAGCTATCACGCGTTCAAGGTCTCGATTTAATTTCTCTATATCGCAGGAAAGTATTCGGGGTAACATGATATTGTCTGCAATTCAGATATGTCACAAAGTAAAGGGACCTGAATGAGAGGTACCTACGTCGTCGCCCGCTTGGGATAGAGGCTTCAGGCAACACGCCGCGCGGTTCCAGGTTGAAGGAGCTCAGTCGGTCGTATATTAGAGTATTGCACCTTGAAAACCCATCTGACCCATGCTCCGTGAAGTCCATCTCGCTAATGAATCGTGTAAGAGCCGAATTCCGTGTAAGAAAGGGTAGGCAACAAACAACTGCTTGAGACATTTCTTGCAGAACCTCCTGTGCCAAACCCATATCACGTCTGTTGCGCGGGATTTGTAACAAACCTGCGATATAGAGCCATAATTAAAAACAGACAATACAACGGTAGGGATAACGCGCCTGACAAAGCGTGTCGAACGCGATACTGGCATATTGGGGTTCTGATAGGTCATCGGGACACTTTGGCATGCCTTCGACAGAAGCGAAGGACTCAGCCCAAACAGATCTTGCAGACCGACGCATGAGAACAGCGCGCAAAGACTTTGTTGTTCGGGCTAAATGCAGGAGATCCAGAGGATGGAGAAGGGAAAATATCTGGGCAAAAGAATATCAGGTTCCGACGCGACCGTGATAGGGGGAATCGCGACCTCGAAGAGGATATCTAAGGGCATATCTGGAAGCTTCGATAGTTTGCCAACTTTCCCGCGTTTGACGGTTTTCGAACCGGATTCCTTTGGTGTAGCCTTGGTTTTGGAACGCTTCGGTAGCGGACGAGGCGATTCATCGTCACTCTCTTCCGTGGCATAATTATCCACGGCGGAGGCCGCAGAACGTTTGTTTCTGGTAGACTGACGGAGTGCGGAAGACTCAGGGTTCATTCTGGCGCTCGAGCACTTGAAGACAACAAGATTGATGTGAGTAAGAAAGGTGGCTGAGTGCGGTAGTAAAACCCACCATATATTCTCCACTCCGAGTCGGAGTCCATGTTGCCACGACACGTGATGCAAGATTCAATGATGGAAGTACAAACTTGAAGATGTCCACAGCCATTCTTCTTCATTGCCTTTTCTGGTTGCCAGTTTGACGCCTTACTTGAATGTTCTACGCTTTCCGCGTAGATACAGGGTATCTTACCGATTCTACTCCAATCCGTCAATGCCCTCGACTGTCACTGTATCTGTGTTCCTCACCGTCACAGAAGGCACTTGTTCTTTCAGAACCAATAGCGATAGCAAACTAAACCAGACATTGAACGCAGTCTCAGATCCAGCCCCGGCTGAGATCGCCTTCGGAACCTTCAGCCTCGACAACAGTGACATAGCAAACAAGGACTCGAAGACCGGGTCTTGGTGATATCTTCAGAATCACCGACTCTATGATTTGAGCGAAGCTTCCCTATAACCTTCGCAAGTGTTCACGTCCTCAAATTATAAACTGAAGCCTTGACGCATCTGGACTGGTTCTTCTCAATCTAAAATGGTCTATGTTCCGTTTTTCAAGTCTGTGCGGCGTGGTAACGACTCGAAAAATAACGATATGTATTTTCTCGAATAGAACACCTAGCAACTATCAGGTCAGGTAATGTCGACCAGTCTAGGTGCAAGTTATTGCATTTAGTGACATAGGTAAGTGGCTGGCACGATATGGAACTGTTCCTTTGCTTCAACGCCTGAAAAGAATGCTAGAGATGGGTAATAGGTAGAGGGAA
This sequence comes from Sarcodon aspratus, assembly GCA_003313825.1. NCBI lineage: Eukaryota > Fungi > Basidiomycota > Agaricomycetes > Thelephorales > Thelephoraceae > Sarcodon > Sarcodon aspratus. The sequence continues at coordinate 26,862 of QLOR01000480.1, forward strand.
TAAATGCAATAAGGATCTCGATTTGCCGCAACAAGACGCATATACTAGTAGAGAGAGCGTACACATCACTGGCTACCAGCTTGACTACCTGTAAAGAAGACAAATTCTCAACAATGAGTCAAACATTTCAAGGCCAAATTTCACCCAAATACTGAAGGATGCATCAGGCTACACAGTTACTAACAGCCATGATGAGATTGAAAACGCACCTTTGATGATTGATGTTGTTCAGCGTTCAACTTTCAGTCCAAAGTATATACAAAAGCCGTGTTATAGTCAACTCGCAGTTGGGGTGTGTACTTTCTATCGTAATGTTCGTGAGGAAAGAATGTTGTGCAGTGGCCGTTGTACTGGGAAGAAGTTACGGGTTATGCCGAATAATGTGACCTCGACACGTGTCAACATGATTGAAATCCGTCGATTCAGTAGTCTGAACCGAGCTCGCCCTATCTTGAGTGGACCAAAGTATTTCAGTACAAGAGACTGAAGTTCAGCAAAACTTATTCAATGAAATTGATGGGGATTGGGTGAAGGAAGTTGTGAGATAAAGTCCTATCATAAGCGCCATGCAGCCTGGTAGATCTACATATAGTTGTTACGGCAATATCATGTGGTTCAAGTGCAAACATTAGTATGGACAACGAGCGATCGACGCCATGCCAGCGGTTGCCTGTCTGCCACAATATGCGTGCGAGGATTACTTGGTTTCACCGTTGTTGAAGGCTTTGTGGTATATTCAGAGACGGCACAAGGAAATAAGTTGGTTTCTATCCAAGTCTAATACGTTGTTCGTAGTGGTCACTGAGATTGTGTGCCTGATGGTCACCTCGGATCCCGCAGAGTGACAGATACATCGGACGCGTCACTTTGTGCCTCTATCACAAAGAAGCCCTCGGGTTGATACGTTGATAGCCCGGGTCATACATAAAAACACAATGCACTTTAGGTCGCCATCGTTACAGGAGGGAATACTGGCTTGGGAAAAGAGACCGTTCGTCAGCTAGCGTTGCATAATGCAAAGGTGTACATGGCTTCCCGCACGGAATCCAGGGCGCTGGCTGCTGTTGAGGAACTGAAGAAGGATAATGCTGGGCTTGAGAAGGCTGAGATTATTTTCCTGCCGATAGACCTCACTAGCCTGGCGTCTTGTCAGGCGGCAGCGTGCACGTTTTTGGAAAAGGAAGAGCGTTTAGATATGTTGAGTGCGTCATCCAGTATTCTTTTTTACCTGCTCCAAGGCTGATTATTGGAGTTGTTGTTACTGGGTGCAAGTTAATAATGCTGGTATTATGGCTTGGCCTGATGAGCTCACGGCGGTAGGATGTTTTTTGGTTCGGTGACTTTGGTAACTTATTGTTTGAATCAAGGATGGTTTTGAGGCACAATTTCACACTAACCACCGCGGTCATTTTGCCTTTACTATTCCCTTGATTCCTTTGTTGGTCAAGACGTACAAGGTAATGAGGACCTCAAAATTTGATTTATCGATCATCAAGTCCATTTGGTCCTGCGTTTTTTAGGTTGAACAGGATACAAATCCTGCCAATCCTTGTACCGTGCGGCGTGCTGAAGTGTAGTTAAGAATATATGATACAGCTCATAGCAACCCAAACGAACCTCATAACGCTTCTCGGTCCTTGCGGAGTAGTCCCTGATCAACTGGTCTATATCATTACCAGCAGCTATCACGCGTTCAAGGTCTAGATTAAATTTCTCTATATCGCAGGAAAGTATTCGGGGCGCCATGATAACGTCTGCAATTCAAATATGTCACAAAGTAAAGGGACCTGAATGAGAGGTACCTACGTACTCGCCCGCTTTGGATAGAGGCTTCAGGCAATATGCCGCGCGGTTCCAGTTTGAATGCGCTCAGTAGAGTATTGCACCTTGAAAAACCATCTGGCCCATGCTCCGTGAAGTCTATCACGCTAATGAATCGTGTAAGAGCCGAATGCCGTGTAATAAAAGGTAGGCAACAAACAACTGCTTGAGACATTTCTTGCAGAACCTCCGGTGCCAAACCCATATCACGTCTGTTGCGCGGGATTTGTAACAAACCTGTGATATAGAGCCATAATTAAAAACAGACAATACAACGGTAGGGATGACGCGCCTGACAAAGCGTGTCGAATGCGATACTGGCATATTGGAGTTCTGACAGGTCATCGGGACACTTAGGGAAGTCTTTGACAGAAGCGAAGGACTCAGCCCAAACAGATCTTGCAGACCGACGCATAAGAACAGCGCGAAAAGGCTTTGTTGTTCGGGCCAAATGCAGGAGATCCAGAGGATGGAGAAGGGAAAATATCTGGACAAAAGAATATCAGGTTCCGACGCGACCGTGATAGGGGAAATCGCGACCTCGAAGAGGATATCCAAGGGCATATCTGGAAGCTTCGATAGTCCGCCAACTTTGACTTTGTTGTTCCTGGTAGACTGACGGCGTGCGGAAGACTCAGGGTTCATTATGGCGCTCGAGCACTTGAAGACAACAAGATTGGTGTGAGTAAGAAAGGTGGCTGCAAAACAAAGAACGAATTCACTGGCGAATTACGTGGCAACAGAGTTCCGGTACCGGCGGTACGCTCCACATCTCGGCACCTGGCCCTTCTTGATAGTTCGGTTACCGGACTACCTTCTTGATCTCGTCACCGTCCTCAGAGTCTACGCTTTCCGGGTATACCGATTTTACTCCAATTCGTCAACGCCCTCGACTATCCGAGTCACTGTATCTGTGTTCCTCACCGTCACAGAAGGCACTCGTTCTTTCAGAACCAATAGCGATAGCAAACTAAACCAGACATTGAACGCAGTCTCAGATGCAGCCCCGGCTGAGATCGCCTTCAGAACCTTCAGCCTCGACAACAGTGACATAGCAAACAAGGACTCGAAGACCGGGCCTTGGTGATATCTTCAGAATCACCGACTCTATGATTTGAGCGATGCGTCCCTATAACTTTCGCGAGTGTTCACGTCCTTAAATCATAAACTGAAGCTTTGACGCATCTGGACTGGTTCTTGTTAGTCTAAAATAGTCTATGTTCCGTTTTTCAAGTCTTTGCGGATTAGTAACAACACAAAATATAACGATATATATTTTCTCGAATAGAACACCTAGCAACTATCAGGTCAGGTAATGTCGACCAGTCTGGGTGCAAGTTATTGCATTTAGTGACATAGGTAAGTGGCTGGCACGATATGGAACTGTTCCTTTGCTTCAACGCCTGAAAAGAATGCTAGAGATGGGTAATAGGTAGAGGGAATAAATGCAATAAGGATCTCAATTTGCAGACTCCGTTCCTTGGGGCGTGATTTCACCCCTGATCACAAGGGAGGCGACAGAGTCGATTCTACGGAGACAGATTGAGAAAGGAGTTGAAGATCTTTGGAGTGCTATTGACTCGGTGTTCTCGGCCTTTGTGAGATAATGCCCACAATCGCAGGAAGCGAGAGGTGACCAAGACTTATAGTCGTCGCACGTTTGATGTCTCGAGGGCTTCCAAACAATTGAGACGAACAATCCGGGAGGGTTGGTCCGGAGCTGCAGCTGACGAAGGAGAGACAAAGTGAATTTAGGGATTCGATGTCCAAGAATTGTGTCATAAGGAGCGAAAGTATAGATATCGCATTGTAAGTGAGACTAACGTGGACGGTCATGTTATTGTCCAAGCGAGAGTCTAAAGGTAGAAGGAGGAGAGCGTAAGTGGTATCTGCAAAATGAGGATATCGCCCGATGTACAGCCGGCGGAAGCGACAAAGTTGCGATAAGGCGCAATAAGGCGCATATGTTAGTAGCGAGAGCCTACGCGTCACTGGCTACCAGCTTGACTACCTGTAAAGACAAATTGTCGGGCTTTTCTCAACAATGCATCAAACATCTCAAGGCCAAATTTCACCAAAATACTGAAGGATGCGTCAGGCTACACAGTTACTAACAGCCATGATGAGATTGAAAACGCACCTTTAATGATTGATGTCGTTCAGTGTCCAGCTTTCAGCCCAAAGCATACAAAAGCCGCGTTATAGTCAACTCGCAGCTGGGGTGTGTACTTTCTATTATCGCAGTGTTCGTGAGGAAGAAATGTTGTGGTCGTTGTACGGCCCAGAAGTTACGGGTTATGCCGAATAATGTGACCTCGACACGTGTCATCATGATTGAAATCCGTCGATTCAGTATTCTGAACACTCTTGTTCTCGAGCTCGCCCTATCTTGAGTGGACCAATGTATTTCAGTCCAAGAGACTGAAGTTCAGCACAACTTATTTAACGACATTTTTCGAATTTGTCTCGCTTTAGTCTACTAAAGCTCAGAGTATCTCTTGACTCGACTTGGCAATGCTAAATCGCTTGGTGGAAGGTTCCATGGGACTTGCAAGAAGTTGACATAAACTGGACGCTATCAGGGCGAACATCTTGTGACGTAACATCCTGGAGGCATCCCCAAAGTCGGCGGTTTCCACCAGACTGTGGCTCCACTACAAGGGGAGACCTATCCTCGTACGTTCCGGTTTCTCTTCTACTTGTATCATCATTGATGAACATCAGAACGGAGACACAAAGGCATTTTAACTTCTAGTGAATAAAGATAACGAATGGTACCCTCAGCTTCTAGCCATTTTTTTGGGGGTTCGATAAGGTTTAGGTTTGGAATATATCATGGTTCGATGCCCAGGCGACTTGTGCAACTCGAGCGAATAACTGAGATACCAATCTCACAGCAAACCTCAGCTTCCGGATATCTTACATCCTCAACCGATTGGGTGCTCGGTAGCGTTCTGATATCGCTTCCCGAGTGGAGTAGATTGCGGGCAGAGACATTCTCCAATACCTCATACCTCTCTGTGGGTTGTCGGTTCCAAGTTTTACAAGCTGGAACTCGAAGCTTTGGAGCCATAATTTTGAAGGTCTAAAGCGCGGTGGTCTTGGCCGAGGCTTTCTGCTTCTGCTTGGGGATTACGTGTTGGCTGATGAATCGATGAACCTTGAAGGCCATTGAGAGATACTTCTGTTCTGATCTTATGGATGATTATTGTGCAGGTCGTGCGCGTGAGCTCTTAATTATGCCTTTTTTATACCGCAACTCATGGTACGCAGGATTTCAGAAGAACTCGGAAAACCCGGATGTTTGCGCATCAACCGGTCTACGTCCGGCAGAGCGATGATATCGTCTTTGACATGGCTGTGTACTTGTACCCGCGCCCCGTCTTGAAAAGTCTCTCAGAGAGAGAGACTGTGTATCCAACTTGTCTTCAAGTCGCCGACATCCCGTACGCGACGAACGATGATGCTTTGCTGTATACGAGTTGGAATATTGCGGGTGCTTCTTGGTGACGTTTTGTGCAAACTCAGACGAGGTATTTGTGTGTCTATGGCTCTGGCAGGGTATTGAAAGTTGATCTACAGGCATGCGTGTCAGGTTGACGATGATCATCCGGCGGACTCGAACCACCGGATGGCCGAACCAAGGCGTGATGATGACAAGGACCATGTGCCTATTTGCGGCAGCGGAAAGAACAAATCGATAATAAGGTGAAGTGGTTCCATACTTGAACCTGTCCACGTCGGCTGGGTAGAAGCCACGTTGTTGTTGCTTCCGGTGAGCAGTCACGATTGCATCTGTGTCACCCGGCGGACTGATTCTCCTTGAGTTGGACGCTTTTGCAGCCGTCTCGGTCTTCGAAGCTTCCAGGCCAACTGTCATATCCGTCCACATCAGAACCAACAGTTCTCGAATACCGGCAAGTATTCCTTGTATCCGCATTTGGATCCTGAAGTGGGTAGGCTTGATTTATTAAACACCATATCGAACGCAAAAATCTAGGGCATCGTCTTTACAGAGTTTTCGCTGATCAATGACCCAATTACTAAAGTGAGCGGGTGCACTGTGCATGCACCACGGACTCGTACTCTCTCTGTCTCTCTTTCTTCCTCTCTGCCTCTAGACTTCTCTTCTGCCACCGCTTTCGAGTTTATCTACTCTGACATGGATATGTCCTCGGGGCACCACGGAGCGCCCGTCGACCTTATTTGGTGTTCATTTTCTAGAAAAGGGAATAAAGGTGCCAAATATGAATTTATCCGGACATAAGGATTTACATCCGGCATTTAGTGAAAAAACCGCTCGGACGGCTCGGCATACCGAGCACAAAATATACGAGTTATTGCAGAGAGAATAAATCCGTGTGCCATATGCAGTGAATGCAGCAGTCCGCAGATTGCCGTGCAAGTATATATCTGAGTGTCTCTGCGGCCGGATCGCCGATAATGGATCGGTATCTGCCAATACAACTGATGGTATATCGCGACCTCGGATAAAGTGCTTTCTGTTCTCAGCCGTATGCGCGTTTGCAAAACGGCATTCGTCTCTCTTTTTTTGTCTCTCTCTCTCAATTATCCCATCGAGATGTGATTCGGAAACTTGTAAAGAAGACCTGAGAGCTTCGTGCCTTCCTCTTCCCCCTCCCGAGCACAATGCTACTAAAAAGATTATCTGTGGGATGCTTCTTGCCATCCCGCGCTTTCGTTATAACTCGATTGAGCTCCAATCTTCTCTTGCAAATAGAAATCCCCATGCCCCAATTTCTTCAATCCTCCTTGTCTTCTTAATTACGCCTTAAGCTTCTCCATTCCTTTTCCACGCTTCTCAATTCATCTCACGATATGTTATATTTTCTAGTCCTTGCTAGTCTCTCTTGTTTCTCCCCCACCCCACCCACTCACAGCCTCTCTCTCCCATCGCTACATCGCTCGCTCGCTCTCTCTCTCTATCATGAACGATCCAAGAATAAAGCTGACTAAACGTGTGGAGAACAGATGGAGCCCGATGGAAGATGATATCCTCTTTGCAGAAGTGTTGAAAGCTGGGCATACTATCTGCTGGCGAAAGGTCGCTGCAGCGCTTCCAGGTACTATTTCTTTTAGCACTCGCGCCGTAAACAGAGAGCGCGGAAGGTTGACGTTGGTCTTTACTAGGTCGCACAAACAAGTCGTGTCGGAAGCGATGGATACACTCCCTCGATCCTAACCTGCGTAAAGGTATTGTGTTACCTGGTCTTTAGCCGTCGCACTGCGCTGACTTGCCGGATGGTTGGTTGTCTAGGACGATGGTCTGCATCGGAAGATGCTGCTTTGATTTCTGCTGTCAATATGCATGGGAAGCATTGGTATCAGGTCGCCAGGACTCTGAACAACGGTCGCACAGATGACCAATGCGCAAAGGTCAATCAGGTCTTTGTTGATCTACCGATAATTGTTTTACTGACGGGGTACGACAGAGGTGGCGAGAGGCGCTTGATCCGACCATTCGCAAGGACGGCTGGACTGAACAAGAAGACGAACTCCTAGTACAGGCGTTCAGACGAGTCGGTAGAAAGTGGAATGAGATCGCTGCCGCTCTGAACGGTAGGCCGCCCGTCCAGGTAAAAAAAAAAACCCCCATCACTTGCATACCTGAGTGAAAACTGATTCTGAGAGTAGTGCAGGAATAGGTGGCTGAGTTTAGCTAGAGCTGGGAGGTTTGATGATATGCCTATCAAAGAAGAGTCCATGTCCCACAATGTTGGTTCTCCCTATGAACTCGCCATGGGCGGTGTGAGTGGACTTTTCTTACGTCTTGTGTGACTTTTTGGCTAACTCGCGCCGGTTGGACAGTACGATTCAGAGTCTGTAACGATTTCTCGCAGGCCCTCAACGTCGTCTTTCTCGACTTGTTCCTCGATGTCGTTTATGCCGTCGACACCTGTATTCGCCCCCAGTCCTGTGTTACCGCACACGTCTTATCTGCCACCAAATCTTCAATTACAAATGGGCGAATGGCGTCCCGGGTCCTCACCGCGCTACCAGTCCGACGTGATGTCCCAGCCGTTCGCTCATTGTCCACCCGTCTACGAGCACGGGTTGCGTTCATGTGCATGGGAAGAAGAAGAAGCGAGCTCTTTCACTGGTTACGATACGGCCTCGGGCTCCCAGCACTTACTCGATCACTATCACCATCAACACCTAGAACGCCTAGAATTGGGATACCCCGAGCATGGATTAGCCTCTCCTTCTCCTTTGTCGCTCCTCTGCGATACATCTGTCGCAATGGCAGACATGAACACAAGGTCGATGACGTCACCTCCACTGTCTGCTACTTCCACTATATCGTCGTCTTCATCTGCCTTCTCTGGTATCTCCACTCTGCCCTCTCCAACGATACCGACTGGTGAATCACTGGTAGGAAATGTGGAAACTCCATTCTACGGCGCAGAGCACAACCAAGACAGCGATACGGATCCAATCCCGCACATGTACACAAACAACGACACCCAAGGTGCAGGGGTTCTCAACAATTCGTTCATAATGACCTGTCCCATCCCGTCCTGTTCGTATTACACTCAGTCTTTGTGGGATATGTGGAGACATATTACTTGGAAACATCTCAGCGCTCGCAGGAATAGCAGCAGCGGGGGAAAGGACTCTCACGAGCACTGCGACGATGGCGAAGTAGAAAGGATGGTCGAACGCTTGGTTTTGAGGGATTGCATGCTTTGAAGTGTTGTTTTTGGAGAAGAAAAAAAGGGATGAAAACTTGTTCCTATATACACACATGTTGTTGTTGTTTTTTGTCGTTGTCATTGTTTTTTTGTTGCTGTCGTTGTTCGTTTTATAATGTAGCGACCTTGGACCCCTTGTTGTTTTTTGTTTTTTTTTGATCCGTGTGATCCTCTTTGTTTTTGTCGAAAACCTAGGATCACGATATATATCCGGCGTATATAGTAAAGTAAGAAACACGAATTTGATTTGCGAGAAGATATTTGATGAGAAATCAAGTAATCCCTGGTGCTGTGATTGAAGTTCGAGGTTGGATAGATGGAGCAAGAGCATTTTGCAGGACGATTGGGCTGCACGGAAGATTTCGCATTATATAGTATGCCTCTCTGCGCAAACGTTCCTCAAAAGTTCTGACGATAGACTCCGCTTCGTTTGTCGCGAAGCTTGAATCTGGAGTGGTTTCAAACTGACAAACTCCTTGCAAATATGTAGTGGGCGGATCCACGTGGGAAGACGGAGAACGCCGACCCGAGGTAGTTGTTTGTCAATATTTGCCAACGCGCCTCCAAATCCAGTGCGTGCCTTTGTGTTTTTCTTTACAACATAACATCGCAGGAAACTGCAGGATGGGTCCGATGGGCTCTCTGTCAATCGTATACGTCCTATTATGCCGTGATGGTACTATGGCTGTGCCTGGCAGTCTTGGCAGCGACGATTTTGTGAGGTAACTTCCTGGTCATCGTCGAGGTGGATATATTCGAAGTGCTGATAACCGTTCAAGGCTTTAAATGTACTGCTACAGCTTGTGTGGAGGGTCCGGCGAAATCAGCATATAGATTCCTTGTACTATGCGTTTGGACAGCCGCCTCGAGGAAGCAACGAGGCGGGACCCAAGATACAGCGAGCCCGAAAACATCCGGCGATAGTACAAATCCAGCAAGGACCGTTCATAATTTGTACCAATCAAACGCGATTTGATGAGGGTGGCACTTTTTATATTGAAAATGTGTGCGTTGTATTCAAAAGCTGTCCCATTGTGCCTAGACCTGACCCGAAGAAGATAACACGGTGGAATGTGCTGGAGCCACGACGTAATTGTGTCGTGACATCCTCGTTTTCGTGCGGACTTGTATGCCGGTTCTGTGTGTGTATATAAAAAGGGTTTTTTGCATGAGGCTCATCGCTCTCTCATACTTTTACCACCACTTTCCACTGCTATCCTCACTTTCTTCTCAAATTGTTGCATAACCATGGCTATCGGAAGAGGGATTCGTATCGCGCTCTATATTGCTCTTGTACGTGAGATTCAACTCGTCCTGACGTGTGCTTTACGCTGATTCTGTCACCTTTAGGCGGTCTTTTCCGCCTGTCAATTGGGTATGACTGCGGCCAGGCTACACTACACTCTCCATGTTCCATCCGGCGATCCTGTTAACGGGGGCGTAGATTTCTATGGCAAGCACTGTTACGGGTCGCTCGAGCTTCGTCCGGGATAACAACTACTATTCCCTTCTCAGATCCGATCATTGCTGAGCTATTGGCCTCGTCCATTCTAACTGTACTTTTTGCGCCACTCCTGTGAGTTTCAGTGTTGCGCTCTCCGTCCTTACGTATGCTGATCATTCAGCAATATGCAGTATCGTTAGAATCCACAAGCGCCACGAAAACACATTCATCTCCACATTTGGGGCCGAATCCATCGTCCTATTCGTTCTCTTTATGTTATGGATCGTCGGCGCTGGAATCTCGACTGTGCGTTCCCAGAATTTTTCCGCCCACTATGTCTTTCAGTCTGATATAGGCTTACCGTGACAGTCCGCATGGGGAAACCTGGCCTGGTGCAGAATGTACCAGCCCTGCCGTCTCCTCACCGCAATCGTCGCCTTCGCGTGGATAGACTGGATCACGATCCTCGTCTTGCTGGCAATAAATATAGGAAACATCATTGTTAACAATGCATTTTCAGAACCCTTGCATGGGCACTATGACCCTAGAGTCAGCACGTATAGCGGATCCACATCGATGCGCCAGGCGCCGGCGTAAATTGGTAGGACTCCTCAAGAGGTGCATATAAGTACGCGTATTCGTTATCAAAGTATGTATCGAGTGCGGACGGAGAATGTGTGGAATATATAGATCATTATAGTCGTCGGACCTCGGTTATTGTGTTTGATACATATGTATTCTTCCTCTCTGCTTGGTCAGGTTTTTTTATATCTCTCATCTGGCAGTTATAGCGAGGTAGAGTGGCTCGCCCCCGTGGCCCGCAAAAACCTATTTGAACTCGAGGCAGCTGCCCGGCACCTGCGGCACGATGCCATAGTATCGAATACTTCTTTTCTGTCATTTTCAGGCTATGTCCGAGTATTCTTTTGAAAATGTGATAGGACCTTGTATGTATTAGAAATTCCGGCGTGTACATGATAGCGACCCGTGCTCGCGCCGACCTGGTGCATAATACAAAAGAACCGTACAATGTTGAATACAATATCATATGGCCCGTCAAAGGAGGTGGGTAACCGTGTGTCCGGTGAATTGAGCTGTCAAAACTCGACGGAATTGCCAGTGGTCTTCCATGACAGGCAGGACTACGGCTGCCGGCAATAACAAACTGGCCATTGGAATTTTGTTCCCATGTGTAAGAGCCCATCAACTCATAAAGACAAGGTATCCGTCCATATCCGCTCTTGGAGAACACGTTATGAGGTGAGGTTTAGTGAGTAGAACTGCCATTAGCAAAAAAGTTCAACAGTTTACAGACGGTACTAAAGGCGACCAAGAGACCTACAATGAACCGGGGTAGCTGCAACGGCACATGGTAAAACAAGTTACCAGGCACATTGCATACATGTGCATCTAGCTCCGTTCTATCGAAGTAAGTTTGAAGCGGCTTCGCGTGTGGTGAACAGTAACGGTTAAACAGACACTAGAAGTCTGGATATAAGCTAAAGAATACGGAGCTCGTGAATAATCCGACACACGCAAAGCCTCGAGATTGGGGGAAGACACTTTACACATACCATCTCACCTCGTCGACAAACACCTCTAGCCCAACACCTGCGGCCCTGCATTGCGAAACTGATTTGTGGGGTTTGTCTGCGATTTTCGGGATGACCTGTCAAATCGTTCAACGTTCAACATTGCATCGTGTTCCATGCGATGGTAAGCAACGATTGCTGGCCAGATCGGATGAGGTTATAATGGTAAGGCCTAAGGTCTCGAAGACAGTGAGGTAGACAGTTCAAGGGAAGGATCATCCTGAATAATGAAGTCTGCTTTTGTGGGCAACAGCAGAGGGAGATGGATGACGCGAACTTGGAGGAGTAGAATGTCTTTCTGAGACTAAATCTGAGTAGACGTTCGTACCGGTAGTATGTGACGCATAACTAGCAGATTTCGACGAGCCAACCAATAAGCAACTGGTGAAAGTGAACCCAGACCGTCAGACGGAACTTGTTATATCAACTGGGAAGCGCTCAAGGCCGCTTAGCCTACCCTTTCAAGTTTTCCTTTGCTCCCGCTTACTTGTACAACCTTGTGAAATAGATACCATGAACCACTACTGTACGTCTGTGAACCGCCGCTCCGTGCCTCAGGCTCATAAAAGCTAATATCATCATACATCGTTCATCTCTTCCGCCATCCAAGCCAACAACCCGCGCTCATCTTGCTCTTCAATCCCGTCCTGCTCCATGCTCCGCCTCCGAGAAACATCAATCTAGACCCAATATTAATATAAAAACAAGGACATCGCGCTAATCAAAACAGCTCACCAAGAACAAAAAATTAGAATCATGCACCTATGTGAACGAAATTAATCCAGCGACACAACGGCACCTTCCTCTTCCTCATCATCTCCGTAGCGAAATTCAGTGCTGCCGCTGCATCCCTAAAATCCGTAACTTGCTTCTTCATCTGGGATTCGATCTCGTAAAACATATATTGGTAGAAGTCCGCAGCAAGATCTGGCCCATCTATATCCGCCATCTTCCATAATGTTCCGACCACAGTCCGAAAGCCGCAGAATTGAAGAGCGCCAGCAAGGTGGATGAACTCACCGGGAGTTCCTCCCATGTCCGCTGCCGCAGCATGACAGGCAGATAGAAATGCAAGCTCCGCATCGGGTAATTGAGCTTGGATCAGGTCAAGCAAGGTAAGGCGCTCGTCGTCGTATAGTTCGAAGTACGACTGGAACGGTTGGTTGTCTCGACGACCATGACAAGCGAAATGCACCCAGGAGTGCTGTCGAATACCAGAGAGCACGGTACGTTTATTTGCTTCTTCATTAGCCAAGATGTCAACAAAACTACCCAGTTTATACATTTCAAGAATTTCTTCATCAACCATTGGGAGAGTTTCCGACTGGCCGATTACGAGGATTTTCGGATTAGCGGTCTTCCGTACTGACCCAGAGCTCGCTGTAATCAGAGCAGACAGAGTAGACGTGTAAGACGAAATGTAGAGGTCTGGGAGATTCTTTCGACCACGCAAATATGGACCAGCTGCATGTAGTGGTAGAACGCACAGTTCTGAGGTCAGGGACCACCATATTCGTGATTTCTCTGGGACTCCTAAAGATGTAAGCCGATCTATAACAGGGGAAACAACCGTTTTCCAGAGGACCCTCAAAATTGGAAGGATTTTCCTCGAAATTTCGTTGGTTTTCAAAACCTGAAAGGCGTTATCGTCTGGAAGATCCGAAGAAAGTCGAGTAAGATCAATGAAAGAAGCATCGGAGAGGGGAACTAAGATGGGATCGTTGAGATTATGGATGATGATTGCGTCAGAGCGGTAGGTGCTGACGTTGACGATAATGACAAGCCCCCCACATGCCGCCTTTCGAAGGGTGCAAAATGGCACGGTCTTCAAAAAGTTCTGGAACCCATCAACCTGTCGGATCTTCTCGATTACCATGTCCCGCTTTTCTGGAAACGTCCGGAATCGCCGCTGCCTGGCATCAAGTGGAATGGACCCCCCGTGAATATCCCCTTCGGGTTCTCTCAGGGAGGACGATAAACCTGACTCGGAGGACAAGGCGTCGTGTTCAAGCTGAGCGCTCAAAGTTTTGAACTCATCAGCCAACTCCGAGTTGGTCTGACGAAGCTCGTCAAGTGGATGCCTGTATCCACGCATTCGTGACCACAGAATCGCTCTTCCTCGTTCGAGGAATTGAACTGCAATATCGAGCTGGCCTGCCTGAATTGCAGCGGATGCAGCATCTGCAGCGAGTGACGCCGGAATAGTGGATGCAAGAAAGGTCTGTTGTGATTCTATTGTAGGGTTTATAATGAGGTATTGGTCAAGGAGATCTAACGCCATAGTGTATGCAAAAATAATTGACCCGTAATTGTAGCTGCGTGCATTGGAGGCCCATTGAAGAGCAATTTCAAATCGGGACTTTGAACTAGCGGTAGGGTGGCCTGCAGCTTGTTCGAAGAGCACGAATGCTGTAGACAGGTCACATCATAGTAATGAATATGAGTGGTTTAAGTTCACGTTTAATTGCGATAGGAATAAAAGGGGTGGCGAGCATGTTAGTTTTAGAGTCGGATAAATAAATACTTCACAGCACCTTGTACTAAATCTTCCGCCATATCCATCTCGCCAAAGCGTTTCAAAATTGCAGACGCAAGGTTGTTCAAAGATTGAGCACGATATGGATGGTCAGAAGGTAGTAAATTAAGCGCTTCCTGGTGGTATTTGATTGACATCTCCAAATCTTCCATCCTATCGGTTTGATCAAAGCGCGTCGAGAATGCAATGCCAAGGTTATCCAAAGATAGAGCGCGATGAGGATTCCCGGGAGGTAGCAGGCTCAGTGCCTCCTGGTCATATTGTATCAATGTCTCCAAATCTTCAGTCAAACCCAATTGACCAAAGCGTGTCAACATTGCACTAGCAAGGTTGTTCAATGATATGGCGTGATCAGGATGGTCAGGAGGCCGAAGTTCAATTGCTTCTTGATGATATTGTATCGACATCTCCAAATCTTCCATTTGACCCGTTTCATGGAAGCGTGTTGAAATTGCGATACCAAGGTTGTCCAATAATGAAGCACGATCTGGATGGCCAGGAGGAAGAAGGCTAAGTGCCTCCTGGTGATATTGTATCGACATCTCTAAATCTGCAATCCTACCTGTTTGGTCAAAGCGTACTGAGATTGCATTTGCGAGGTTGTTCAAAGAGATTGCACGATTAGGATGGCCAAAAGGTAAGAGGCTAATCACTTCCTGATGATATTGTATCGACGTGTCCAAATCTTCCATCCTACCCCTATAGTCAAAGCGTTTTGAAACTGCACTGGCGAGGTTGTTCAAAGACGCAGCACGACGAGGATGGCCAGAAGGTTCGAGGCTAAGTGCTTCCTGGTGATATTCTATTGACATCTCCAAATCGTCCATCCTACCCGTTTGGTCAAACCGTGTTAAAATGGCAAGACCAAGGTTATCCAAAGATATAATACGATCAGGATTGCCGGAGGGTTGAAGGCTAAGTGCGTCCCGGTGATATTGTATCGACAACTCCAAATCATCCATCTTACCATTTTGGTGGAAACGTTTTAAAATGGCAAGACCAAGGTCACCTAAAGATAGAGTGCGATAAGGATGGCCAGGAGGTTGAAGTCTAAGTACCTCCTGGTAATATTGTATCGACGTATCCAAATCTTCCATCTTACCCACTTGGTCAAAGCGCGTCGAAATTGCACCTGCAAGGTTGTTCAAAGTTGTGGAACGATCAGGATAGCCAGGAGGTTGAAGGCTAAGCGCTTCCTGGAAATATTGTATCGCCAATTCCAAATCTTCCATCCTTCCTATTTGGTCGAAGCGCGTTGAAAGTGAAAGACCAAGGTTATTCAAAGATGTAGAGCGATTAGGATGGCCGGGAGGTTGAAGGCTGAGTGCCTCCTGTCGATATTGTATCGGTATATCCAAGTCCTCCATCCTACCCAGTTGGTAAAAGCGTGTTGAAATTGCACTAGCAAGGTTGGTCAAAGATGTGGGACGATCGGGATGGCCAGGAGGTTGAAGGCTGAGCGCTTCCAGGTGGTACTGTATCGACAACTCTAAATCTTCCATTCTACCCGTATGATCAAAGCGCGTTAAAATTGAAAGTCCAAGGTTGTTCAAAGTTATAACCCGGTGAGTGTGGTCAGGTGGTCGAAGGCTAAGCGCTTCCTGGTGATATTGTATCGACGACTCTAAATCCTCCATCATACCCGTTTTGTCGAAGCGTCTGGAAATTGCAAGACCCAGATTATCCAAAGATATAACACGATCTGGATGGCCAGGTAGTCGGAGGCTAAGCGCTTCCTGATAATATTTTATTGATATCTCTAAATCTTCCATGCTATCCATTTGGTTGAAGCGTGTTGAAATCGAGTCGGCAAGGTTGTTCAAAGATGTACCACGGTCAGGATGGCCAGGCTGTCGAAGGCTAAGCGCTTCCTGGTGATATTGGATTGACGTTTCATCATACTTGTTTGGCCGAAGCGTGTAGAAAGTGCAGTAGCAAGGTTGCTTAAAGATATAGCACGATCGGGATGGCCGGAGGGTTGAAGGCTCAGCGCTTCCTGGTAATATTGTATCGACAACTCCAAATCTTCGGTCCTACCCGTTTCGTTGAAGCGTGTTAAAATTACGCTAGCAAGGTTGTTCAGAGATGTGGCATGACACGGATGGCCAGGTGGCCGGAGGCTAAACACTTCCTGGTGATATTGTACCGACATCTCTAAATCTTCCATCCTGCCCATATGGTTGAAGCGTGTAGAAAGTGCGGTAGCAATGTTGTTCAAAAATATGGCGTGATCAGGATGACCAGGAGGTCGAACGTCAAGCGCTTTCCGGTGATATTGTATTGATTGCTCCAGATCTTCCATCCTACCCGTTTGGTCGAAGCGGCTTGAAAGTACACCAGCAAGGTTGTTCAATGATTGAGCATGATCAGGATGGCCATAAGGTCGAAGGCTAAGTGCTTCCCAGTGATATTGGATTGACGTCTCCAAATCTTCCATCCTGCCCGTCTGATCGAAGCGTGTTGAGATTGCACTAGCAAGATTTTTCAGGGATCCAGCACGATAATTATGGCCGGGAGGTAGAAGGCTAAGCGCTTCTTGGTGGCATTTTATCGACAATCCCAAATCATCCATCCTACCCGTTTCGTGAAAGCGAGTTGAAATCGCAAAACCAAGGTTATCCAAAGATATAGCACGATTAGGATGGCCAGGAGGTCGAAGGCTAAGCGCTTCTTGGTGATATCCTATCAGCGTGTCCAAATCTTCCGTCCTACCCGTTTTGTGGAAGCGTTTTGAAATTGCAACACCAAGGTTATTCAGAGATCCCGCGCGATCAGGATGGCCAGGAGGTCGAAGGCTGAGCGCTTCCTGGTAATACTGGATTGAGATCTCCAAGTCTTTCGTCCTACCCCCTTGGTCGAAGCGTTTTGAAAGCACAAGTCCAAGTTTGTCCAATGATGTCGCGCGACGAGGATGGCCAGAAGGGAGAAGGCCGAGGGCTACCCGGTCATACTTGGATTGATCTGAGACACTATCGAGACAAACACACGAATAGAAGAACATACTAGATTGCGGAGACCGTGATGTCGTTTTGGCCCGCCAACCGGACCTTTCAAGCTATTTTTAATACGCATGCTTTCAACTTCACGATTGCTTGGTGATCCACCGTGTGGGCAGTCTCTCTTAGTTCCTAGCATGGTGAAAGCGCCAGTCAATCTAGTTGTCGATTGTACAATAAACGGGGGCATTCCAGACTCACAATAACAAGCTGTGTGTTTCTCGCGATGATATCAGTCAGCTGCAGAATATGTTAGCCAGAATTTCTTATCTCGTATAAGGTATGAGCGGCTCACCGTCGACGAAGAGGATTTTTGTAGTTAAAAGTGTTGTCGACTGGTCGCTCCCAACGCTAGGGACAACTGGATGTTTGTGCGGGCGCACGTCCAGTTGGGTCGACTGCGGGGTGTGAGTCACAATGGCCATGATCGCGATGAAAACGCACGCAGTGCGGTGATTTCCGTCAGGCGCCAGGACGATCTGCGTGTAGGGAAGAATGAGAGAGAGTGCGAAAGTTGCGAAAGTTCGACTTTTCAAAGTTAGATCTTTCTTTTTAAAGTTTTTTATGAAGTATGCTAAAAACAATTGACTATAATTCATCCTCGTCTGTCAACATTTTCCTGAGGTACATCCTATTGCTTTAATAAGTTATTGTCAATGACTTTCACACTCAAAATTAAACGATACAACATCTGCTGTCGTTGTAGAGTGAGTGTAAAAAAACTAAAAATCGCTTTTCGGAGTTCGTTCAAAGAAGGAAAAGAAACGTGCACTTTCGCTGAGTAAGTTACGTACCTCCTCTGGGAGTCCTGCTGTATTAAAAGCTCATTTGGGATCAGTATATACATAGTGGCCGGCGACGCGCCGGTCTTTCAAGTTGGCGCTAACCTTTATCAAGATACCAATCCTGTTCCTCCTCGTTCAGACCACCTCTTCTCGGATCCAACATCCTCATGCCACCCCGCACATCTAATTCTGAGTACGACGATCAGTTAGAATATGACAGAAGGCCAGTATGCCTTCGTCTGTGAGACAGTAGATATTAAGCTAACTCAGATGTTCCACCCTCACATAGCACAGCATCAGATACTGGCAACTCAAGGGTCAGACCTGGTTTTCTTCGACAGGCTGCCGCAGTAGATGCTAGTCATGAGCATGGCACTTTCAACGACGTCGGCGGAGACCAAATCATCATGACCTCGGGAAGCGTGGTTCCGGAGGTACTCGTGAGGTTAAAGCCCGTAGATCGCGGAGCATATTACGTTCCAGGTTGCATGGACGGAACTCGGAAACGCATATTCGAGGAGATTGGTAAGTGGCTCGGAAACACAGATGAACCAAACATCCTCTGGATTACCGGCATCCCTGGAGCTGGAAAGTCTGCTCTCGCGTCCAGTATTGCATCCATCCTGACCGAACGTCGTCGGCTAGGCTCCAGCTTCTTCTTCAGAAGGGGAGATCCCGTGCTGAGTGATCCCGTTGCTTTGTGGCGTACAGTGGCGTGCGATTTGGCCCAACGTGATTCTACTTTTGCCAATTTTCTAGTCAATGCCTTGAATGACGGGAGGATCGATCCCGAGAGGCCAGATATTAACTTGCATTTCAAGATTCTGATCATGGAACCACTGACGAAAACTTACACGCATTCGACACCCTTCGTTATTGTAATCGATGCCTTGGACGAATGCGATTACAGGGCGCTTATGGATACCTTCATACAGTGGTCGCGACTTCCGAAAAGATTCAAGCTTATAATTACTGGTCGTGATGATCGCGTACCCCGGTCGTTTCGTGCTGCCTGCAGACAGATTGTACTCCCGACTGGAAGTGATGTCAGTGCAGAAGCGAACAGTGACATCCGTCGCTTCTTTGAGGAACGTTTTGCTGAACTTCCTGGCTCGACGGACCCCAACTGGCCAGGGGAAGAGATCCTTGATCTCTTGACTGCAAAAGCCGCAGGTCTTTTTCTATGGGCGGAAACGGTGGCTAGACTCCTGGCGCAGGGCCCACCTATGGAGCAGTTGAGATATTTGCTTGAAGGCGGTCTGACAGCAGGAAACAATCTTGATGAGTCGTACAGGCAAATCCTGGATTCTTCGTTCCAGCACGTCGACAGCCGTGCGCTCGCAACGTACGAATCTGTCGTTTCTGCCATTGTTCTTGCTAAAGTCCCTTTTCCTTATGATGATTTGCCTCATTTTTTGTCACAGGAAAAATCAACAGTCGATTTTATCCTTGACAAGCTGTCATCTGTAATCCTTGTCGGCGTGAAGGACAAGCGTCTTAAAATTTGTCATCCGTCGTTTAGCGAGTTCTTATGTGATCCTGGTCGGTGCCCACAGGCATTTTTTATCGACAGAGACATGATGAGTCAGGGACTTGCAATGGCATGTTTCGCAAGGATGACAGAGGGGTTAAAGTTTAACATCTGTGATCTAGAGACATCATACATTCGCAATGATGACGTGGAAGATTTGTCGGAACGAGTCGAGAAGAATATCCCTGGGCCGTTGCTGTATTCGTGCTGTTACTGGACGGCTCACTTACGAGATACGATGGATGTTCTATTTGGTTCAAGTTATCTCTTGCAGGAGGTTTCGGATTTTCTCAAGCACCGCTTCCTATATTGGCTGGAGGTCATGAGTTTGGTCAAGCAAGTCTCCGTGGCCAATGCGGTGTTATTGACTGTGATTCCTTGGATCAATGTAAGTTCAATTTTCACCTTGATTGGTATTCACTCTTACAATAACTCTTGCAGGAGTTTGACACACATATATCAGCCCTCGTCCGAGATGCTAGTCGATTTATTGTCAATTTTGATATCCCTATTTCAGAAAGTGTTCCGCACATCTACTTATCTGCACTGCTTTTTACGCCTCCCGAATCCTTCATTGCACAGCAGTACCAACCGCAATTTTCAAACACACTTTCTATTGCCTCTGGGCGCGACGTAAATTGGTCGGCATTGCTTAGCCTTTTCGAGGTCATGCAAGTACTGTTAACTCTGTATCCTTCTCCCCTGATGGGCAACGCGTCGTCTCGGGTTCATCGGACTGCACAATTAGGATCTGGGATGCCAATACTAGTCAAATCACTGCAGGTCCATGGGAAGGTCATGAAGGTGTGGTTACATCCGTCGTGTTCGCACCAGACGGGAAGCGCATCGCCTCGGGCTCGTCCGACAGGACAATTAGGATCTGGGATACAGGGACTGGGAAGGTCACCGTAGGTCCGTTTCAAGGCCACACAGATGCAGTCACTTCTGTAGCGTTCTCACCAGATGGGGAGAGCGTCGTCTCTGGCTCATTGGACAATACTATTCGGATCTGGGATGTTGAAACCGGTCAGCTCATTACTGATCCGTTAGAAGGCCACGTAGATGCAGTCACGTCCACAAATTTCTCGCCAGATGGATTGCGCATTGTTTCGGGCTCAAGAGATGACACCGTTCGAATCTGGGATGTCAGGACTGGTCAGGCCTCGGTTGGCCCACTTGAAGGTCACACAGATTCAGTTACCTCGGTGGCATTCTCCCCGGATGGGAAGCGTATCGTTTCTGGTTCCTCTGACAGGACGATTAGGATATGGGATGCTAAAACGGGACAGATCACCGTGGGTCCATTGAAAGCCCACACAGATGCAATCACCTCTGTTATCTTCTCACTAGATGGAAGGCGGGTCGTTTCAGGTTCCAAAGACAGGACAATTCGAATATGGGATGCTGAAACCGGTCAGGTCACGGCAGGTCCCTTTGCAGGTCACATAGACGCAATAGCTTCCGTGAAATTTTCACCAGACGGGAAGCGCGTCGTTTCAGGTTCCCTCGACCACACTATTCGGATATGGGATGCAGAGACTGGTTTGATCAACACAGGTCCATCTGGCCACATAGACGCAGTCACCTCTGTAGCGTTCTCATCCGATGGAAAGCGCGCCGTCTCTGGCTCTTCAGACAGAACAATTCGGATATGGGATGTTGAGACTGGTCGGGTCACCGCAGGTCCATTTCGAGGCCACACAGATGCAGTCACTTCTGTTATATTCTCACCAGATGGAAGGCAGGTCGCGTCAGGTTCCAAAGACTCGACAATCCGGATCTGGGATGTTGAAACTGGTCGGGTTACCGCAGGTCCATTTGGAGGTCACACAAACGTAGTCATCTCCATAGCCTTCTCGCCCGATGCCACGCTGGTCGTTTCTAGCTCCTCTGACAAGACAATTCGTATCTGGGATGCCGAGACAGGTCGTATCACTTCAGGTCCACTTGAAGGCCACTCTGATCCAGCCATTTACGTAACGTTTTCACCGGATGGGAGGTGGATTGTCTCGGGTTCCCTCGACAACACTATTCTGATATGGGATGTTAATACCGGTCTGATCGCTGCAGGACCATTTGAAAGTCACATAAACTCAGTCTCTTCCGTAGCGTTCTCAGCCGATGCCGAGCGAGTTGCCTGGGGATCTTCAGACAAAACAATAAATGTCTGGGACATGGAGGCTCAGAAGGTCACCGCGGGTCCGTTTGAAGGTCACACAGATGTCGTTACTTCCATTAGCTTCTCTCCAGATGGAAGTCAGATCGCTTCGGGTTCCACAGACAAGACAATCCGTATCTGGGACGTTGACACCGGCCAGGTCATTGCAGGTCCATTAGAAGGTCACACAGCTGCAGTCAATTCAGTGGCGTTCTCATCGGATGCTAAGCTCCTCGTCTCGGGCTCTTCTGACAACATAGTCAGGTTCTGGGATATCTCAATATGCCAGGATTCATCATCACAAACGAGAGGTCGCATATTACGTGGTGCACGTACCCATAGTGGATGGTTACTTCTGCCAAGTTTAGATAGCAAAGATGAACCGCGTGACCAGCTTCAGTTTTGGGTTCCACCCTTTCTTCTGGACGGTTTGTGTGGCATTGAGACACGATACGTTCTCGGTACTAGGACCACTCGGCTTGATCTCACTTCATTCGCACATGGAAGCTCTTGGATGCAGTGTCATTCCACTCGCGTCGAGCCTGCTCCAGAAATCACTCCAGAAATCCCTCCTTCCGATGTCCCTGTTCCACATATCCCTTCATCTGATAAACCTACACACGACCAAACCCCCCTCCAGTTGGCACAGTTTACCGAACTTGACATGCAATCTGAAACTTTCGCTTCTGCTCTTCGTGATAGACTCGATTCAAAAGAGTACTCTGATCTCATTTCGAGTCTTGCGGAAGATCAGCTCTCGGTCTTCATCGATTTCCTTGATAGAGTGAGCATCACACCCTGTTTTGTCGTTGTACGGCGCCCTTATGTGGACCTCAGGCATTAAACGTGCTCTCAGTGAATACGACCTTGTATTTCAAAACCCTTCGTGCTCTTTCACAGATATGTGGTCAAACAGGACAACTTCCTTCTTCCTATCTAATAGTAGATGGGCTTGAAAGATTTGACGAGTTGACATCCCTTACCAAATCCCCTCCGACTGCACGCCGCGGCATCTATAGAGAGAATCAAGTCGTTATAAAGCCCTCGGGGGTGTATGCACGAAGCGATAGCGTGATAATAAACAAGGTAAGCGTTGCTGTATTAGTTTTCTTATTTGATTTTTTGATTGACGACAAAACGCAGAAACTTTCCGAGAAGATAGTGATGTGGAAAAGGTTATCTCACTCCAACATTCTTCCATTGTTGGGTATCTCAGACATGGGGTCGCATGACTTGTGTATGGTGTCGAAGTGGGTAAAGCACGGGAACGTTCTCGAGTATCTGGATTCTCATACGGAAACGAATCGCTATAAATTGGTGTGATAGTTCATCCATCCCTCAAATTCGCGAACTCATTTTCGTTTATCAGTTGTTGGATGCTGCAAAGGGGGTTCAGTACCTCCATTCACTCGACGTAGTGCATGGAAATCTGAAAGCGGTAGGTTACTACTTCTATCGCTGTCTTGTGCGTCAGTTAACATCCATCGTAGTCGAATATCCTTGTCGACGATTCTGAACATGCTCAGATTGCAGATTTCGGTGTGATTGATATTGTTAACGACACATTTACAGAAGCAGCCTCACAGTACCCCTCATTGTCAGCACGTGGTTCTGTACAATGGACGGCTCCTGAGTTGTTGAAAAATGGCCAGCCCTACTCCGTTCGACCGACTCTGGAGAGCGACATTTATGCATTAGCGATGGTTGTTATTGAAGTAACTTAATCGTGTTCATTTCCTTGAAAGTATTAGTCCTAACACGTACTCCAGGTTTTTACGGGAAAGATACCTTTCCCTGACTGGAACGAGGAAAGAATATTATACAAGATTCTGCATGGTATGCGACCGAGTAGACCAGAGCAAGTAGGCCACGTCGGTTTGTCGGACGATGTATGGAAGATGGTTCAGGCATGCTGGCACAAAGACGCAATTCAACGTCCCAAAATTTCGGATGTACTCGACTGTTTTAGCAGGGCCGTTGATGCGACCTTCGTCCCACCCTCGCTTGTCAGACCCCCTTCTTTTGCTCCCGCCCCTGTCCATAATGTTAGCCATCGGAAGACCACATCAAGACGAAGAGAGTCAAGAGGGTCTATTTTCCGTTGCTGTCGTTAGTAGCTGCAATCAGATATATTGGACTAGGAGTAGCCCTAGAGTCATGAAAGCTTGTTACGGAACGAGGGACATTAAATATGAGCCGGTTTAGTACTATGACTCAGATATATTCCCCACTGCAGTACTGTAGAAAGTAGCCATTCCGTCTGAAGATATGTAAGGACACAGGCACAAATTAAAAATACAGCAACTTGTGAAGTTCCTCTATTCGGAAATAAATATTTATGACCCCAAATCCCAATATTTCTTTATCACATGAAGATACCGTATGGATACACACTCACAGCTGCAACCAGCCAAAATATCTTACAAATCATCCTCACCCACAGAATGCGAAGCTACAAGCGAAGCTGGAAACAAATGTTATCCGCGAACACCGGCTTGGAAGCCAGGAATGAATCTGGGACTTGTGTCTGTGACACTTTCGCAAATCATGGTAACAAACCCTCACGGGGTAGGAGGCCAATACTGCGCGCGTCGTTTCAATACACATGACATGTGAAAAAAATAGAAAACTGACCTGCCAAGCTCCGGGTCATTATTGTTCGTTAGAAGTTTGTCAATCCTTGGATCGTGACGCTGTTGTGGTTGCAGAGGCGGTCGATCAAAACGTAATAGCGGGATGCCCTTCTGCCAATTGTACGCACTGTCCTTCAAATACAAATCTCGTGGGATCTTTCGCATAGTAGTGGCTAGACCACAATCATCAAACAGGTGTACATCTTCCCAGTCAGGAACCGCGAATTTCTCTTTCCTTGATATCCTCTCAATCACATCTTCTTTAATCCGGTCGCAGGTCAATCTCATGTCAAAGTGCCATCCTGGATCGTAGTACCACGTCATCTGGACCACTGTATATATAGCTTTCCAGCGGAGTCGAGGAGGGGTGTGATCATCGGTAGAGATGGTCTCCAGTCTCGGTAATATCTGTCGTATTCTTCGTCGATCGACAGACCTGACAGTGTGGAATGCAAATATATTGGCGAGGAGGTCGGAACAATAGAATTTTATGTCTAGATCGTCCTCAATGTCGTCTGGATCCCCAGTCAGGCCAGATATTCCTGTGAGTAGGTCGACTAATATCTCTCTGTAAGGCATCAAGAACGCAATATCCTCCTGAGAAGGACTGAGATGCCAAAACAGAATTGTGAGGGAATACACTGTGAGTAAGAGACACTTCCTGTTCTCCTTTAGGGCGTTTTTCAATGGACTTGTCATAATCGTAATAGAGCTCCAAACATCCTGAGAATATCTGACAGGGTCATCGTCCTGTAGGGAAGAATTTAAACGCATGGTCTCTATGATAGAGGCGTACGCGTTTAAAATCTTGTTGCGAAGGTCCTCAACCTGCGAATCGTTAGAGCCTTTAAAGCGAGAGAGGATAAGTTCATGAATGTTGGCAATGTCCATTAATGGGGGAATGAGCGCATTTTCTGCAGAAACTTTCGGCCCATGAATAATAGCCTCCATCTTCAACTGGAGAATCTCCGGGGTACATGTATGAGATGTTCTCCGGGCAGAAGAAATCAGTGTATCCGCAATCCTCGTCTTATTGATCACGCCGGAATATCGGTGGCAAACGACACGGATGATTGAGCATACCCATCGAACAAGTTCTGGTCGCGAATTCTGCTGCTTGTCAATTGTATGGAACGATTCTACGATTAGATCGGTAAGATCGGGCTGGCGTGTTGGGGACAAGACAATGGTAGAAAAATTACTCCATAGCGATTGTAGACCATGTAACGAATCGTCATCGCCTGAGTTCAAGTAGATTGAAATTAGTTTGTGGGAGTCCCTGAAATCTGACTCCACGGCGCTAAAATCGACAACAGCAGTCGTGGTGAATGCATGCTCAAAGGTAGCAGCATAAGCTTTGACAAGGGAAGAATCGATATGATTCATGCGTTCGCTGATGGGGTTTTTCCCGTCCGTGATGTGTTTATACACACAGGCTAGTGTGGTCAAAGGATGAAGATCTTTCGTAGGGGTGACCTTTGGGCCGTGCGTAATTGCGCCAAGCAATGGAAGGAGTAGGTCGGAAGGGCCGGTCTGTATTGAATCCACCCAATCAAATAAAATATTCGCAATAGATTCATCAAGTGAATGTGGGCTGTGTCTCCAAATCTCGCTGATGACCCGACACATCCATTGTGCACGATTTTGTTCACGAAGAATAGTAAGCGAGGTCCTGATAAGCTGTGCCACTGACATTGATTGAATATCGTCTGTGATAGACTGATCCGATTTCAATAACAGCAGCGAGCTGAAATACGGGAGTAAGGCACGGATAACCTTAATCGATGGTGTGGAGACCTTCTCCAGCGCGTCAAAATCTAGATCTAAACGGATTTTACTTGATGCAGGATTTGTGATGAGCCATTTGTGAGCGTCGCGTATAAGATTGATTAGGATCGAATCCGATAATGTGGCATTGACGAGATTCCGATTTGCCAAGTGGAAAGAATCTTCTCCTCGCTTATTGGATGGAATAAGCCACAATGAGCCAGAGAGCAACCGCGCGTTTTCATCTGTATTGCACGGATACAAGTCAATCAACTCGTCCATTGCGGCAGAATAATCATCGGGAATCCGAGGGGGGTTGATGAGCATCGATTGATTGAATGCTAGGATGCGGACACAATAATAGGCCAAATCATGCTTTCCCTGAACAATCCTGCCATCGTGGATTATGGACCGTAGACAACTGTCTATGCAGTCAACCAAACGCCCTTTGCGTATGAGTTCTGCCGCTTCCAACGTAGCTAAATCCAACAAGGACTTCAATGCTTCGCGGACATCAGCGTACCTCAAAGGCATGTGCAACAACCAGACAAGAGCATTGATTTCTAACTCTGTCTGTTTTTCGATTATTTGCTGTTTCTTGAACAACGACGTAATCGAACCATGGAGCGCGGAGTGCTGGTAGCGGCGGTATACTAGTACGAACGGCTTGAGAAGAGATAACAGGTAGAACATCGGGGCCTTCAAGGGTCGCCAGCGGTTTGAAACTGTTTCGGCCCAGCTCCACAACGATGGCGCATTGAATATCTGGCTAGTCCACTTTAACAACCTCTCAATAAGAAGAAGTTTGACGATGAACTGCACGATAGACAAGACCAGGGATGTGAATGGAGTGGAGAATGGAGTATCGGCGAACAATGGGTGGAGAGTAAAGAAAAGATATACAGCTGCGACCACTACAACAGCTATGCCGACGACATACCCGAGAATCTGATCCTTGGCCTTGAGATACTTCCATAGTCCTAAGAAGAAGAGCGCAACTGCAATATGCAGAAGCGCAAGCGGGGCATTGACTACCTTGCCCATGCTCCATGACGCCATAGCATCGAACTTCTTCTGCCTTTTGCGTGCCATGACTGAGTATTCTTCCGGAAAAGCGATAGGCTCGTATGTGTTCCGGAACTTTGTGCACCATAACTTGCACAACATTGCACCCGTACTTGCGCCGACGCTGCAGATGATGCTCAGAAACCATACGATGTTGACGAAACGTGCTGTGGGGTCGGGACCCTGAAAAACAGGAGGGATTGGAGATGGTTCAGTCGCTCCGTCGACGATCTGGGCTATCAAAACTCGCAGTAACTGCGCAGACGTCTGAGAATAATTTTCGCTAAGATCTCCTATGACATTGACGACGAGTGTTGTGACCACGGCAGTGAACAAACCAGCCTACCGTTAATCAGAATGCATCATCTGCTAGAGCCTTTAGATGACTTACAAAAACAAGTAACACATCCATGTCTGAGTTCCACTTCTCGACTACATTCCTGTCGTATGCTTCTGCCGTCTTCACATAAGTCGACCAGATTGAAGGCGATTGTCCCGCGACCAATTCATCCTGTGCTGGAAAAAAGTTTGGATTGTCCTGTATCGCTGCATTAGATCCAGATGGCCATGTGGGGGCTTTGTCGACTAATTCAACTGGTAACCCTGGAGTGTCAACCGATACATCGAGATAATGATCAGATCCTGGGTTGGACGTAGACAAACTGAAATGATTCAGTATGATAAAGAGAAGGCAATTGGTGAATAAGTTTACTGAGCATCTGTCATAGGAGAACAACGAGTATCACCAGAGTTAGCTTGCAGAAAGCACTGAAGGCGTCGAAAGATGAGGGATTGGGAGGACCCCACAGTAAATTCACGGACACCAAGTAAAGTGGCGGTTGACGCCCACAATTTAGAGTACATAGCCCCCGTCCACTCTTGGAGGGTTTTCCACACAGGATGTGAATGTACAGTGAGCATGCTTGAATGTTAACATTACAGAGCAGGCGTTCATCAAAACAAAAGTTCAAGTGAACTATCGACTTGAGAAGGCAGACAAGCGTCCTAGAAGAAAAATGTTCGAACAAAAGCGTACAGTAAGTAGACATACAAGACACTTTGAAGAAAAATACTGTAAAAGGCTGTACAGTATATGCCATATATAGTTTCCTGGGCCATCCTACCACGATCAAAGGGTACCTCTGTCACCTGGACTGTGACTACAGCACATGTTGTTATACATGGTACGGTAGAGCTGGTATGCGGAAGAGGTCTCTTCAACTCTGATGTCAACATATCTCGACTTTTGAAGCTTGAGTGCTTGAGTTCTTGCTCTACGTACCTCCTGCTATAAAGCTCATGTGGGATTGCAGTGACCGGTGACGGACTACTAGTACCGGTATTTCATTGGCGCCCACTTTTTATCAAGATGTCAATCCCGTTTCTCCTCCTCGTTTCGACTACCTCATCAACCCAACTTCCTCATGCCACCCCGGACCTCTAATTCTGCGTACGACGATCGAGTTGGATATGACAAATAGTTAGTATGCCTTCGTTTGAAGACAGCAGAGATTAGGCTAAACTCAAATGTTCTACTCTCTTATAGCACAGCATTGGATGCTGGCAACTCGAGAGCTGATCATTTTGCGGGTGCCGTCGGTGTCAATGCTAGCAATAGCGTTTTCAACGACTACAGCGCCAGGTCGAGCACGGACCGCTCGTCAAGGTTCGGGGAGGTACTCGCTACGTTAAGGCCCGTAGACCGAAGAGCGTATTATGTTCCAGGATGTATGGATGGAACTCGGAAGCTCGTATTCGAGGAGATTGATAAATGGCTCGGAAACACAGATGAACCAAACATCCTCTGGATTACCGGTATACCTGGAGCTGGAAAGTCTGCTCTCGCATCTAGCATAGTATCCAGGCTACGTGAACGTCGTCGGCTGGGCTCAAGCTTCTTTTTCAGACGAGGAGATGCCGTGCTGAGCGATCCCGTTGCTTTGTGGCGTACAGTGGCGCACGATTTGGCCCAACGTGATTCTACTTTTGCCAATTTTCTAGTCGAGGCCTTAGAAGAGGGGAGGGTTGATCTCGAGAGGCCAGATATTGATTTACATTTCAAGATTCTGATTATGGAACCACTGACGAAAACTTACACGCATTCGACACCCTTCGTCATTATAATCGATGCCTTGGACGAATGCGATTATGACCACTCGCGTGAAGCGCAACGGACGGCGCTTATGGATACCTTCATACAGTGGTCGCGACTTCCGAAAAGATTCAAGCTTATAATTACTGGTCGTGATGATCGCGTACCCGGGCCGTTGCGCACTGCCTGCAGGCAGATTGTACTTCCTGCTGGAAGTGACGTCAGTGCAGAAGCGGACAGCGACATCCGTCGCTTCTTTGAGGAACGTCTTGCTGAGCTTCCTGGCTCGACGGACCCCAACTGGCCAGGGGAAGAGATCAAGGGTCTCTTGACTGCAAAAGCCGCAGGTCTTTTTCTATGGGCAGAAACGGTAACTAGGATCTTGGCGCAAGGCCCACCCATGGACCAGTTGAGATTTTTGCTCGAAGGAGGTCTGAGAGTAGGAGACAATCTTGACGAGTCATACAGGCAAATCCTGGACTCTTCATTCCAGCATGTCGACAGCCGTGCGCTCGCAGCGTACAGATCTGTCGTTTCCGCCATTGTTCTTGCTAAAGTCCCTTTTCCTTATGATGATTTGCCTCATTTTTTGTCACAGGAAAAATCAACAGTCGATTTCATCCTTGACAAGCTGTCATCTGTAATCCTTGTCGGCGTGAAGGACAAGCATCTTAAAATTTGTCATCCGTCGTTTAGCGAGTTCTTGTGTGATCCTGATCGGTGCCCACAGGCATTTTTTATCGACAGAGACACGATGAGTCGTGGACTTGCAATGGCATGTTTTGAAGGGATGACAGAGGGGTTAAAGTTTAACATCTGCGATCTAGAGACATCACACATTCGCAATGATGACGTGGAGGATTTGTCGGAACGAGTCGAGAAGAATATCCCTGGCCCGTTGTTGTATTCGTGCTGTTACTGGGCGGCTCACCTACGAGATACGATGAGTGCTCAAGGTAGTCCAAATGATCTTTTGCAGGAGGTTTCGGATTTTCTCAAGCACCGCTTCCTATATTGGCTGGAGGTCATGAGTTTGGTCAAGCAGGTCTCCGTGGCCAATGTGGCGTTATTGACTGCGATTCCATGGATCAATGTAAGTTCAATTTTCACCTTGATTGGTATTCACTCTCACAATAACTCTTGCAGGAGTTTGACACACATATATCGGCCCTCGTCCGAGATGCTAGTCGATTTATTGTCAATTTTGATATCCCTATTTCAGAAAGTGTTCCCCACATCTACTTATCTGCACTGCCTTTTACGCCTCCCGAATCCTTCATTGCACAGCAGTACCAACCGCAATTTTCAAACACACTTTCTATTGCCTCTGGGCGCGACGTAAATTGGTCGGCATTGCTTAGCCTTTTTCGAGGTCACACAAGCGGTGTTAATTCTCTATCCTTCTCCCCTAATGGGAACCGCATCGTCTCGGGCTCGTCAGACTGCACAATTAGGATCTGGGATGCTAGTACTGGTCAGATCACTGCAGGTCCATGGGAAGGTCATGAAGACGTGGTGACATCCGTCGCGTTCGCACCAGACGGGAGGCGCATCGCCTCTGGCTCGTCCGACAAGACAATTAGGATCTGGGATGCTGAGACCGGGAAGGTCACCATAGGTCCATTTCAAGGCCACACAGACGCAGTCACTTCTGTAGCGTTCTCACCATTTGGGAAGAGCGTCGCCTCTGGCTCATTGGACAAGACTATTCGGATCTGGGATGTTGAAGCCGGTCAGCTCATAGCCGATCCGTTTACAGGCCACGTAGATGCAGTCACTTCCATAACTTTCTCGCCAGATGGATTGCGCATTGTTTCGGGCTCAAGCGATGACACCGTTCGAATCTGGGATGTCAGAACTGGTCTGGTCACGGTAGGCCCACTTGAAGGTCACACGGATTCAGTTACCTCCGTGGCATTCTCCCCGGATGGGAAGTGTGTCGTTTCTGGTTCCTCTGACAGGACGATTAGGATATGGGATGCTAAAACAGGACAGATCACCGTGGGTCCATTGAAAGCCCACACAGATGCAATCACCTCTGTTATCTTCTCACTAGATGGAAGGCGGGTCGTTTCAGGTTCCAAAGACAGGACAATTCGAATATGGGATGCCGAAACCGGTCAGGTCACGGCAGGTCCCTTTGCAGGTCATTTTAACGCAATAGCTTCTGTCCAATTTTCACTAGACGGGAAGCGCGTCGTTTCAGGTTCCCTCGACCACACTATTCGGATATGGGATGCAGAGACTGGTTTGATCAACACAGGTCCATCTGGCCACATAGACGCAGTCACCTCCGTAGCGTTCTCATCCGATGGAAAGCGCGCTGTCTCTGGCTCCTCAGACAGAACAATTCGGATATGGGATGTTGAGACTGGTCGGGTCACCGCAGGTCCATTTCGAGGCCACACAGATGCAGTCACTTCTGTTATATTCTCACCAGATGGAAGGCAGGTCGCGTCTGGTTCCAAAGACTCGACAATCCGGATCTGGGATGTTGAAACTGGTCGGGTTACTGCAGGTCCATTTAGAGGTCACACAGACGTAGTCATCTCCATAGCGTTCTCGCCCGATGCCTTGCTGGTCGTTTCTGGCTCCTCAGACAAGACAATTCGTATTTGGGATGTTGAGACTGGTCACGTCACTGCAGGTCCACTTGAAGGCCACTCTGATCCAGCCATTTACGTAACGTTTTCACCGGATGGGAAGTGGGTTGTCTCGGGTTCCCTCGACAACACTATTCTGATATGGGATGTTAAGACTGGTCTGGTCGCTGCAGGACCATTTGAAGGTCACATAAACTCAGTCTCTTCCATAGCGTTCTCACCCGATGCTGAGCGAGTTGCCTGGGGCTCTTCAGACAAAACAATAAATGTCTGGGACATGGAGGCTCAGAACGTCACTTCAGGTCCATTTGGAGGTCACACAGATGTCGTTACTTCCATTACCTTCTCTCCAGATGGAAGTCAGATCGCTTCGGGTTCCGCAGACAAGACAATCCGTATCTGGGATGTTAAAACTGGCCAGGTCATTGCAGGTCCACTAGAAGGTCACACAGCTGCAGTCAATTCAGTGGCGTTCTCATCGGATTCTAAGCTCCTCGTCTCGGGCTCTTCTGACAACATAGTCAGGTTCTGGGATATCTCAATATGCCGGGATTCATCATCACAGACGAGAGGTCGCATATTACGTGGTGCACGTACCCATAGTGGATGGTTACTTCCGCCAAGTTTAGATAGCAAAGATGAACCGCGTAACCAGCTTCAGTTTTGGGTTCCACCTCCTCTTCTGGACGGTTTGTGTGGCATTGAGACACGATACGTTCTCGGTACTAGGGCCACTCGGCTTGATCTCACTTCATTCGTACATGGAAGCTCTTGGACGCAGTGCCATTCCACTCGCGTCGAGCCTGCTCCAGAAATCCCTCCAGAAATCCCCCTTTCCGATGTCACTGCTCCCGATATCCCTTCATCTGATGAACCTACACATGGTCAAGTTTCCCTCCAGTTGGCACAGTTTACCGAACTTGGCATGCAATCTGAAACTTTCGCTTCTGCTCTTCGTGACAGACTCGATTCAAAAGAGTATCCTGATTTCGTTTCGAGTCTTGCGGAAGATCAGCTCATGGTCTTCGTTGACTTCCTTGATAGAGTGAGCATCACACCCTGTTTTGTCGTTGAACTGCGCCTTATCTGGACCTCAGGCACTAGACGTACTCTCAGTGAATACTGACTTATATATCAAAATTCTACGTGCTCTTTCACAGATATGTGGTCAAACAGGACAACTTCCTTCTTCCTATCTAATAGTAGATGGGCTTGAAAGATTTGACGAGTTGACATCCCTTACCAAATCCTCTCCGACTGCACGCCGCGGTGTCTATAGAGAGCATCAGGTCGTTATAAAGCCCTCGAGGGTGTATGGACGGGGTGATAGCGTGATAATAAACAAGGTAAGCGTTGCTGTATTAGTTTTCTTATTTGATTTTTTGATTGACAACAAAATGCAGAAACTTTCCGAGGAGATAGTGATGTGGAAAAGGTTATCTCACTTCAACGTTCTTCCATTGTTGGGTATTTCAGACATGGGGACGCAGAACCTGTGTATGGTGTCGAAGTGGGTAAAGCACGGAAACATTCTCGAATATCTGAATTCTCATGCGGAAACGAATCGCTATAAATTGGTGTGACAATTCATCCATCCCTCAAATTCGCGAACTCATTTTCGTTTTATCAGTTGTTGGATGCTGCGAAGGGGGTGCAGTACCTCCATTCACTCGACGTAGTGCATGGCAATCTGAAAGCGGTAGGTTATCATTTCTATCGCTGTCTTGTGCGTCAGTTAACATCCATCGCAGTCGAATATCCTTGTCGACGATTCTGAACATGCTCAGATTGCAGATTTCGGCGTGACTGATATTGTTAGCGACACAGTTATAGAGGAAGTCTCACCAGACCCCTCATTGTCAGCAAGTGATTCTGTGCGATGGATGGCTCCTGAGTTGTTGAAAAATGACCAGCCCTACTCTGTTCGACCGACTCCAGAGAGCGACATCTATGCATTAGCGATGGTTGTTATCGAGGTAATTTAATTGTCGTTTATTTCCTTTCAAGTGTTACTCCTAACACATACTCCAGGTTTTTACGGGAAAGATACCTTTCCCTGACTGGAACGACGAAAGAGTATTATACAATATTCTGCATGGTATGCGACCGAGTAGACCAGAGCAAGTAGGCCACGTCGGTTTGTCGGACGATGTATGGAAGATGGTTCAGGCATGCTGGTACAAAGACGCAATTCAACGTCCCAAAATTTCGGATGTACTCGACTGTTTTAGCAGAGCCGTTGATACGAACTTCATCCCACCCTCACCTGTCAAACCCCCAACTTGCGCTCCCGCCCGTGTCCATAATGTTGGCCATCGAGGGAATCCATCAAGACGGTCTACTTTCTGTTGCTGTGGGTAGTAACTGTAACCAGGTATATTAGACTATGAGTAGCCCTGGAGTCATGATAGCGTGTCATGGAGCGAGGGACATTCAATATGAACCAGTTTAGTACGTTCTATAATCCTCAGACTTCTCGTCCTACATCATAAATACAATCATCCACCGGAATACTGTACATGACATCCTATTTCTCATACTATGGAATAATATATTAGGCGTAAAATCGAGAGAATGCGGTATACGTGAAAATAAAGAAACATTCATTGTTAAGCGCTAACTATTTAAGCACACTCGTCGGTGACTGGCAGTGTTGCGCGGATTCAATCAATGCTGCATTTATGTAAGTACTAGCGCGCTGAACCAAGAAAAATCGGACTGAGTCTGAAACGAGTCACTAAAGCATTTTATTTTCGAAGACTCGACGGGTGGATGTGCTCTAACAGTAGAAACATAAAACAGACGTTCCCTACCGCGGTAGTATGTGAGATATTACATTGAGCTGTGGTGCTTAAATCATGGTGAGTCTCTAAATTACTAAGATCTTCTATTCCGAGTTGGACATGTAGCAAAGGCATTGATCAAAACCCGCAGTAGCGAAAGCCCTGGGACAGCATATGAAGCCGTTTGATCAACATTTATAGCATATACGGTACGGGAGAATGTCGTACTATACAAGGGGAACTTGCGCAAGAAGTTTAGCTGTGACTTTGGCGCTTTCTTCTTCGTCTTCGTCTATTCAACTGAATCGTGCTTCAATTTGAGTAATGTTTTTTACAGGTGCACAAAACACATTATTGAGCGACTAAAGGCTCTTGAAACTCTCGTGTACGACTTCTATTGAGGGGGAAACACAAAGCACCTACTGGTAGAGCCCTAGTCTCCGACAGAATACCAGTTGGAGACGTGGTCCACCTTTCACTTCCTTGTTGTAACGACAACAGGCAGACTTCCCTGCTTCACAACCAAAAAGTCCTCCATTTCGTCAAACCATCTCTTTGTGTCATACCCGTCTGCGAATCTCATTTCAAGCCTTTGCATCGTGTGACATACGAGGGTCCTGATCTCTTGTAGAGCAAGGAATTTACCGACACAATTAGCGGGCCCATACGAGAACGGTGCGAATGCATCTGCGTTATGCACGAAATCCTTTGGACGGGTAAGCGGATGCTGAGAAGTGGTCGTAGAAGATTGGTAGGAAGGGAAGGGGGAAACATAATCCTTATTCTCGGCAATAAGCCATCGTTCAGGCCAGAAAATGTCCGCGCCTGGGGAGAAGTTTCGTGGGTCACGTTGGATGGAGTAGAAATGTGAAGAGACCGCTGTTCCTTCAGGGATGTAGCTGCGCGTACAATAAATGTATCGAATAAAGAAGAGGACGGAAAAGCGCCTGCTTACTAAGATCCCATCACCCTTGCGCCCATCCCTTTGTAACACGCTCGCTGGCTTCCTCCTGCGACAACAGGGAACAATCGTAAAGTTTCATTGCTGTACAGAAAAGGGAATCGAAAAGAAGTATTATCAAGACGAGAAGGGATAAACAAAATAAATTACTGACATGCACGCAGTCAAGTATGGCATCTCTCCATGGTACTTGGTGCTCAACCCGTCCTCACCTGCAGGATAAAATTTGTCTACCTCAGCTTGCAGACGTGCATACAGCTGAGGATTTGACATGAGGTAGAAAAACATGTTTCCCAGAGTGATCGAAGTCGTATCAGAGCCTTTCAGATGCAATTGTTAGAAAGCATACGGTAACGGTTTAGATGAGAGTATACCTGCGCCGATAGCCAGGACACCGTCTGACACCACTTGCTCGACACTAGGAGGTTCCTTCTCAACACCACCCTCATCAAGCTAGATTTTCAGAGGGTAATTAGCTTTGGCAGAATGGCCGTGGCTAAAAACGAAAGAAAGCACCAAGTGATAAAACAAGTCCTTAGTTTGTGAGCCCATTCGTCTTCGGTTTTCAACCGTCGCCTGACTAAACTGATTAAACTTGAGGAGTGGGCTGGTGAAATACGTTAACAGATCGAGGAACGGAGATGCCCATGGTATTCTTCCGAAGAACACCGCCGAACTACATGTAATTGACAAATCAGTAAGAGATTTGGATAAGGATGACGAAAAAAACGGACTGAATGGCATCGTTTCGGAATTGCAAAATGTTGTGCACGTCGCCGTCACGCAACATTTCACTACCTCCGCCAAATCTTTGCATAGATGAGAATTATTTGTGAATTTAAAGGGATGCAGGAAAGAAGTTCTCTTACGCCATATCACTCATAAAATCATACCTACGATAACGAGTTAGTGTTCAAAGCTGATTGCACCACGAGATGCTGAGAAACGTACGAGAAATAACCAAGCGTCTTTTCTAAATTGACTATTGATCCCACGCTAGCCTCAAGCCGTTCAACGAATTGCGCCACCCTTTTGCCGATTATAGGTTCGTAATCTTTCAGAGCTGCAGGGTTGAGACCTCGTTGCCAACGCGCCCTCCGCTTCATATGTAGCTTACGATCCCCGATGGCGATGAGACTAGGGATCATATCCGGACGCTTCCGACCATCCCGTTCTGTACAGGAACATGATATCAGTTAATACAAGAGACATACGACAACCTGGCCAGAACTTACCAGGACCTTTGGGTAGACCGTGCGTTCCATGAAGTTGTGCAATAACTGACGCATCACGAATAGATATCTCATTTGGGCCTGTTGAACTCGGTCAAGACTGTGAGGAGCAACAGCGATGAATCCTCGAACAAACCTATCCTTACTACGTCCCCATGCTCCTGGTGAAGTTTTTGGATCTCGAGATATCGTTTCCCCGTCTTGTCAGAAAATGCCTACAATTCGAATCAGGTTGGTAGAGTGTGCGACATTTGATCTGGAAGAACGTTTCAACATACCACCCACATCATAGATATCTTATCTAGTGTCCTGCCAGGATATAGAGCTAATGGATGGAATGGAGACAATCGATATACAACCAGCGAAAAACTCAGAACCACGTAGTAGATTGAAAAGGCGGTGACTATAGCATAGATCCAATGACTGAAGTGTGATAGCAGAGTTGTGCTCAAGACTCCTGGAACGACCGCCAATAAGGTCAACAATGCTGCTGGCTGTCTTGGTTCGAGCCTATTGAAGGCAACATGAGAGACCTTCGGGGCCTCCGTCAACGATAATCATGATGGAAAGATGAAATGCAACATACAAAGGCAAAAGCGGTTATGAGATATAGTGCGTTGCGCTTGGAGAGCGGCGAAGTGATGTCTTCTATGAGATCCATGGTAGGTGAGGCAATTGTATGCATCCTCCTCCCACACCGCCATTTATATCATTATCGGGAAGGTGCAAGCACACGGCTGGGCGTTCAATTCGGTACAGGTGGTCAAGCATATGATGCTGTCGGCATGAGCTTCTAAATCACGTCACGAGAAGCAAAGGCCGAAGCAGCAGCTTAGAAATAACGTGGATATAATTGACTTCAGCTTCAATTGGATCTTATCCGACTATCACACGTACGGGACATTTCCTCCGGAAGCCAGGCACAGTGGCAGACCTATTGGCCTGTAACCAAAGGGCTAAACCAAATTGAACTTCTTGCTTTGTAAACCGGTCGCAATTGAGAGCTTATCGGGTAGTAAGTGAAAATGACAGCCTGAGGTTTATAATAGCGCCAGTGACGTACTGGTAAGTATACTTTCGTGAAAAGGACAAAGGATAGAGGCCTTTCCGAATAATTACTGACAAGTGCCGCTCATGCGCTTTGGAACGGCCCTGTTTGTGACGTGAATAACCCTGGTTTATATACTTGAAGGCAACGTACTCTGCTGCCACGTCACGTTGTAAAAACGAAAAGCACAGAAATCAAAAATATTATTTGCAGCTAACCAGGATCAGATGTTAAAATATGCTCTGGCCAAATAATGGCACTCTATCGTTGTGGGGCAGTGGCAGCTGATAGTTTGCGTGCACCTGGCAGTGAATACCATTGTGCATTGATGAGAATTAGACGAGGATGGTCGTCGAAGATCAAAGATGGAGGTTTGTACCACAACTGAATCGACATTCGCCCCTCAATTTGAAAGGTGACCAACGGAGGGGAGAATGTTGTCGCCAGCAGATCGTACTTGGTAGGCTCGTTTGGGGGCCGTGTACCAGAGACATAATAA
This sequence comes from Sarcodon aspratus, assembly GCA_003313825.1. Classification (NCBI taxonomy): domain Eukaryota; kingdom Fungi; phylum Basidiomycota; class Agaricomycetes; order Thelephorales; family Thelephoraceae; genus Sarcodon; species Sarcodon aspratus. The sequence continues at coordinate 65,121 of QLOR01000480.1, forward strand.
CGAAAGTTGTCGAAAATACTTGTTGAATAACGCGGCTCGAGTGCGACCGTAAAGAGCAATACGACACGAGATGAAAGCCCAGCATCCCAGTGGTAGAATTCAAACTTTAGATTATCGGCGACGTGTGAAGATCCTTGGGTTCCGCACAGGTGTCAGGAAAGGAAGTTTCCACGATCGTTGTATTATCAAGCTGCCGCCTCAGCACGGTTCTTTACTTTCTTGCTTCTCAATTCCACCGCTACACACACGTACACTAAGCTAGGGAGTCCCAAGACCTTAATAACCTTCTGACTCCGCGCCTACAGTCTATCTGTGGTAGAACGACACTGACATTAACTGTGTTGTTCCATCAGTGTACGATGGATCTGTGGAGTCATCAATTGAAGAACCTCGTCGTTGCTGTAATTGGCCAACTGTATAATGGAATAGGGGTAGAGTGAATTTTGTGTTTTGGTCACTTTCTTGCTAATGTCAGCGTCATTCTACCACAGATAGACTGTGTCGGAAAAAGCTTAAATTAATTGTAATCGATTGTAACGGACTATAATGCCATAATTGAGTAAGGCAATAAAAACTATTTATAATTAACCCCAAGCGATTGTAAATGTAACCATAATTTTCATTACAATTCGTTACAATTCGTTACCGTAATCACAATCAAAATTGTAATGGAATTATAATTTGATTACAATTGCGGTTCGGAATGGTAATTAGGTTAGATGTGCTCAGAGAAAATTAAAATCGATTATAATCGGCAATCAATTATAATTGCGCTCGCATTTTTCCGACATGTAGGCGTGGAGTCAGAAGATTATTAGGGTCTTGGGACTCCCTAGCGTAGTGTACATGTGTGTAACGGTGGAATTGAGAAGCAAGAAAGTAAAGAACTGTGCTTGTACATCGGAAGCAACTTTCCTGACAGCAGGGAGCAGACAGTTAACTACTGACAGCTTTTAACGCCATACAATTCATCAACTTCGCTGTGGTTTGATATTCCTATGAAAACGGCGCTGGTTACATTACTTGATAGATCCATTAAGTTGTTGACGGTCTAAAGTTTGACCCAAGCGAACTCTCCGGAGTTCGCTTGCGCAGCACTGGCCGTAGAGTGGATGCATGAGTTTCAGTTTGAGAATTCCGATCCCGCCCACTCCCCGACCCCCACGAATCCTTCCAGATCCGTCAAATACCATTCATACTTCATGCTTCGCAGCTTGAGACTTTGCTTTCGAAACCCTCGAAAAGGCTACGACCTCCTTGGTGCCCCGATACCATGGCGATACCCACATGCCTCTCGTGTTCTTCACCTCTGCCTACGATGGCTATTACCGGCTCTCTTCCTTCTGCTCCTCCTCTCCCTCACAATCTCAGGCATACCTCCAAGCTACGCTGACATCCGAGAATACGAGAGTAAACTACCACAACACAACATATCTGCACTTACTCCCGGGTCTCGCAGATATCTCCATGTCGCTGGTCAATTAGTAGGCCACGGATTCAACAACATTTTGACACAGGCGTAAGTCTTACCTTTCCGCTATCTGACACTCGAAAACCTACTTCCCGATGTCCCCAGTCTATTGCTTTCGCATCTTGCATATCTATCAAACAGATCTTACGTTTTTGAAGACTACATATGGTCTACCAGCCCCCTTCCATGGACGATCTACGACTTTGCCTTGCGTCCCTCACGTATTCCCCTCAATGCATTCATCTCTGGACCCACGGCTGGAATGCCTACCCACAGTCCACCAGCAGTAAGCGACCTGTTCTGGGAATCTGTTTGCCCTCCAGAAAAGAGGAAGACCGTCAAAGGTGCTGCTGGCCTTTACGGCCAAGACACTCTGGTTATTTTCAATTGGTGGTTGAACAGGCTAGCGGAGCTGGATGATGAATGCATCGATATTGACAACATTCAGTACGTCATGCTTGATCTCACTCTAAACAACAAGACTTACTTGGTTTAGAATGGACGGCCAAGCAGCTATGAACGACATGTGGGAATCATATTCCTCTTCCGTGGTCCTGCGAGACTTTGCTTGGTCCTCCCTCGTCCATTCTGCTGTCAGTCGTAACCTCCCTACGCTTCGACTGTCGTCCCAGAAAACAAACGACGCCGCCGGAAGCGATAATATTCCCGGTCTCGTTGCCGTCCACCTCAGACGGGGAGATTACAAACGGCACTGTCCTCGACTGTCCGAGTGGGACTCCCGCTACATATCTATCAACAGACTCCCTTCTTTTCTTGACAAGTTCGACCCATCACCGTTTTCGGAATCGCCCCAGTTACGAGAGGCTTACTACATGACACACTGCCTACCTACCGTAACAGAGATCGTTCAGAGACTACACGACATCCGCGATGCGAATCCCAACCTGAAGAGGGTGTATGTATCGACGAACGGGTGGTGGTGGTTCGTCAGGGAGCTCAAGTCTGCTTTGTTGAAAGACGGCTGGGAGGACTTTTTGAGCAGCTTGGACATTGTACTAGATGCGGAGCAACGATACGTTTCTGTAGCAGTGGATATGGCTATAGCAGAAAAGGCCGAGGTTTTCTTGGGGAATGGGGTACGTAACATTACTTTTTTCTTCCGCGTTTTCGCTGATTATCTTGTCCAGTTCTCGAGTCTGACTTCAAACATTAACATGCTACGCTTGGCAAGGGGCTCAGACCCCTCTTCTAATCGTTTCTTATGACAAGGAAACTTGACGCGGAAACGATATGTGATCTATGCACTAATTATTGGGATATTATCTTCTTTTGATCTCTTTTGGTTCAGCTTGGTCCACGCGCGTCGCGTACTCCCTCCTTCCGGCTATCTCGGTGTGCTTGCTGCTTGTCGGAGGTAACCTTTGAAACGGGATACTGGGGCCGCGAACAGGAATAGAAGTATTTTCTTGGGCAGATTAGAGCTTGAAGGACCTACTAACTAATATTTTCCATCATCAATGTACCAACTGTTCGATTCACCATTTGCAATGTGCGCATCTATGTATTACATAGTTCCACGAACGCTGACGTACATCATGATCACCTCACACTCTTATATCCCATCCCATAATATATTACATTGTCGCCTCCGTCCGTCTGTACTAGGTCCAAGTTGTGATCGATTGATCAGTTACCTCCTCTGTTCCTTTTCTCCAAAAAAATGAAAGACGTTTATATTGTATGTTGTAGATTTGCTAAGTTTAGACATATTCTTCTTTGTACTACGACGTGCACTTGTCCACTCTTTGTTTTCGTTGACCACAGATGGGCACGTTTCATTGTATTAGAATTACATTGTTTATTCTACCACAAAGTCACATGTACTATATAAAGACCATTAGAACTACGGTTATCTAACACGAAATACATTCGCTCTCTAATCGCCCTCTTCTCTCTTACTCTCCGCTTCCTGATTGTGACTGCCGACGACACGCGCCCTTCGACTTACAATAGGTTATGAGCCCGGAGCCACGCACCTAAAGCCCATCATGACCACTGCCCTGTCCGTCTCATTGCTTTCCCACATACTGTCAGGAAAGGAAGTTTCTACGATCGTTGTATTATTAAGCTGCCGCCTCTCGTAGTTAGTTGCTCCCGATGTAGTACGGCTCTTTACTTTCTTGCTTTTCAAATCTACCGTTACACGCTTGTATACTACGCCAGGGAGTCCCAAGACTATAAAACCTTCTGACTCCGCGCTTCCTGTCTACTTGTGGTAGAACGACGCTGATATTAGCAAGAAAGTGCCCCAAAACTCAAAAATCATCTTACCCCTATTCCACTATGCAGGGAGAAGAGCCGATGATGACGAACAGTGAGATTATTGACGTGTTGCGGATGTCGACACAGATCCATCGAACGATGATGGAGCAACATGGGACCTTCGAGCAGGCCTTGACTCAATTTATGGCAGAACCACGCCATTACAATCGAACTACGACCGAACCGACGCCAGAGCCGAAATCCTATAAGCCGAAGAAACCCCATGACTACG
>QLOR01000483.1:0-28194 GCA_003313825.1 Sarcodon aspratus
CCGAAGATCCAGGTCTTGTGCCTCGCGCAGAGGACACGTGTCCGCGTTCGAGAAACCCATGTTCGAAGACCTCGGAAGCTTCCGACTTCGTAATGTAGCAGGTGACAGACCGGCGAGAACGCCAGCCAATGAATTGCAGCAGGGTGAAGGAACGGGACGCGCGAGAAAGGGAACTAGTAGCGAGACGAAGGACAGAGAGGCGAAAGACAGAATACAGGTACAAGGGGACGAAAATCGGGCAAGGACAGGGCGTATTCTACGTTTTTAGTGATGTTTTCTAATCTCTTCTACTTATCGTATTCATATCGTACATGTTGTATACATATTGTACATCCGGAACAAAATAACAGCCGTAACACAAAGAAACCAATCAGAACGATAAAAAGAGAACTGAAATCAGAGGGCCGTGGAGGGAGGGCCGCGAAAGTGACTGCTGTTAGACAGCAAGGATGTTCGACCGAGAGCAGCTGAGATATGAGAATATCAGCATGAGCGAAGCTCAGCTCAGGAACAAGACGTACCTGGGGATCTGAGAGACAGGATGGCAAGACCCTTAGATCGCACCAGGGTCTTATAGACGACAGATCCCTCCTATAACCAGTCGTTGGTGACATCCGCTGCAACCGCAGCACCAGCAACGACCTAGGGGAGCATGTAAGTATACATTCTGTCGCGAGAGGGGATGCGGGAGCGAGGCTCACCGTGACTGATGCATCCGTGGCGAGGCTGTGATCTCGCGGCTCTGGTCTCACGAACAAGCCGAGGCCTACGAAATCACTCCTTACCCCTGGAACCCGCGATTACGACGATGAACTGGGTGGTCGAGCTCAAATACGACAGAGTTGAACATGTCGATTTGGCTCTCTCTCTCTCTCTCGTGACACTGTTCCTCGACGCGCGCCCTTTTCGCACCCACCCACCATCCCTCTTTGGCGTTGCGCTGTGCACGTTTGTCACGTGCCATTGGGTTTGTTCCCTCTGGCACACTAGGCTACGAGATCGGCCCGGACTTCTTTTGATTCCAAGTCACGCGAGGACTCTCAGGCTGTGTCTGAACTTGGAATCAAACCGGACCTCTCTCGACCTCCCCCCCAAGTGGCAAACGAGCTCAGCCAAAGCCGAGTCGAGTTTGGCAATCGGACAGTAAGCGTCCGATTTTATTATCTATTACACTAACTATATTAACCTTGCGCCTCAAGCGCCAGGCGCAAGATTACCACGTTCGTACCTCACGTTATACCTTGAGAGCGTGTTATTGTTGATGTCGAGGGCGATGTACCAGCATCGTCCTCCTCACGCTTCCTCTTTGGCCTCCGCTCCTCTTCTTTTCTTTCATTTCCTGCTGCCAGTGATCGAGTGGTATGTCTGGATGATAGCGAAGACGTATCAACGATGTCATCTTCCCAATCTCTTGACGCCTCCCTCGCATTTTCAAAAAGTCCCCAAGTATCGCATAAGAGCTCTAACCTCCGCTTCAGCTCCTTAGAGTCGCGACTAGTCCCTAGCTGTGCTGCAAGAGTTGAAAGGGACACAAATGTGCGGTTCCATACTATCCGGTACAGCATTGGCCGGATGGAGAGCGTATGAGGGCATATCGGCACAACGAGGGTAGCAAGGATTTCTGGACGCACAAGCGAGCCTCGGGCAGAAATCGAAAATGCAGTAGATCCCGTTGGTGTAGATATCGTTAACCCGTCTCGACAGGCCGGGCAGTAAAGCACATGATCTCCTTGTCTTTTCCCTTATTTCTCTAAAGGCGCTACGTGACTCCATCTACCTTTTAGCGCTTCCCATCCATTGCACTCTAAGTAGGTCCCTCATCAATATCTCCCCACATTGATGGACACTTTGACGGATTTCGTAAGTGCTGTATCAGTTCTCAGTAACAATGCATCCAGAGCCTGTCTGGATCATTTATATCAAGTGCCCACGCTGTATCGATGACATTAATGAGACGCATACAATTGAAAAATAAAGAAGAAAAAAGGGGTCATATACCTTCAAAAGCAGCCAAGTCGAAGCCGCAGATCACCTATACGGTTTTAAGTGTCGTGCACTGTCGAATGACAAGCTCTACAAGTAGAGATATGGTTTTTTACTCGGTATAGCCTAATGTTAGTAAGAGTCCGAGACTGTTCTTCTCAACATGAGAAGTTCGTGACTAAATCATTTTTGACCATGACCCACCAAAAAATAAAAGAATAAAAAATAAAAACTGTGCCTCGCCGGTTACTGCTAGGTTGTGTTTAGCAATCTCCTGCATAGTTTCTGCAGCAACAACAGCGTCCTGGCAGTGCGTATGGATTCTGGAGCATCTTTGGGTTGTCCTTTAATGTATTGGGATAAGGCACGGCCGTGTTTGTGGCCCTTGGCCTGCAATGGCCACAGAGGGCCTTGCCAACACTGCCGCCACTGGCATGCCTGCCCGTTCAGGCCAGAATTCTCTTGCCGATTATGACGACAGAGATTCACTTCTGCAGGTTTCTTCATCCAAAGAGAGCAGTCACGATGCACTTCCAAACTTCCCACCAACTCCCCCAGATATTCCTGCGGACATTCGGTCCGGGCTTGATACACTTTATGACGAACTTTATGGCAACCGGGGATGTCTTGTAACACGCATCAAACACCCTAATCCTATAATCATAGCTCATGTGGTCCAGCGTGCAAGTAAACCTCACAAAGTAAGTTGCTGGTACTTCTTCTGTTGCACGCTCCTAACTTACATATTTCCAGTTGACGCTCTATGAATATTGCTTAGGGCTGAAATATGACACTTTTGATGTTGACAGCAGGAGCAATCTCTTCTACCGTGCGTTACAGTTGCATTTACCTTCAAATCTCAGGTGCTATTTTGCTAACACTTTTTCAGTTGGGGGCGGCCTTCACATGAGTTTTGATGAAAAGGCATGGATCTTACTGCCTGATGCAGCCAATCTTTCGGAAGTCCATCGATATGTCAAATCGTCCATCGCCAGTCGGACGAGAGATCCAGATGCAGGTCATGTTGAGGAATTTGCAACCAAGGTGAATTCTTAATGACTTGAATACAAATTAGATACTGATATATGTGCATTTTTGCAGTGGCCACTCAACCATAAAACAAAATACACCTTCATCTCTCTCCTACCTACGGGAGGACAACCGTTGGTACGTCCGGGTGATGACTCGGATGATGAATGGAATATTCACCGTCATCCTTATCGTGATCTCCCTGACCTTGAATCACATATCGCACCTCCGTATGCGGTAATCAACGCTGGCCCCAAATGCAAAGACCTTGATCTTGATGCAGTTGCATCCCGCACCTGTGGTCGACCAGGGACTCGCGGCTCTAAGGAGGAGCTGAAGCAGAGGTTAGAGCTCTTATGTGACGCTTTTTGAAAATGCGAGGGAGGCGTCAAGGGATTGGGAAGAGAAACAGTATGAGGAGGACGACGTGAATACGTCTTCGCTACCATCCAGACGTACCACTCGATCACAGGCGCACTCTTCACGTAGTGGGAGTCATGGGAATCTGCCCTGTTCTCCTCATAGGGCTTCCCGCGGATCTAGAGACCAACCTGGAGGCCCCAGGACACACAAGCGCAAACGAATATTGGGATCTAGCTTGACCGAAACCGAAGTTTCGCATCTCAACAAACGGCAGAAAATGAGCGATATGACTCGGAATGCGATGGTCATGCACTGGCTTGAATCTACTTGTGTTTGATGAGGGGACTTCTCTTGTTTCTTAGTTTCCGGAGTCTTCGTATGTCAGACTTTTCATATGTCTTGTTGTAACATTATGATATGATGTATCTCGTATATATCTCGTAACTACCTTGTCACTTGCTTCGTTCATTCACGACCTGATACTATGCAGTGTTGGGTGCACCAGGATTTAAAACGGCTGTTTAGATATCCAGGAAGACGCGGTCGAAATCGAACGAGATCGTTGAGTTATCAGCCAACCGGCGGAACTCCGCTACCATATTGTAACTGTGCTCTAGGTAACATGTACATCGTCGACTACGACACCCCGACCCGTCACCCACACTCGACTCCCGAGCTACGTCGGCCAACGACGACGAACGTGCTCTACACGATGCTTTGCGTCAACGAATGAAACCTGTAGCCCAAGCTATTACCTCTCAACTAGTCTTTAATATCAGTGTTGTGCAAGTCGGTCGGTCTGACTCCGGGTCGCTGTAGTCAAGTCAGGACAGTCACGCAAGGCTGACTGATTTTGACCAAGTCAGGAGTGGCAGTGAAATCGTGGGAATACTAGTAGATAAGATAAGATTGTCAAACTTCTGGACCACGCCGAAACACAATTTCGTCCCCACTTACAACTCGTGTATCTAGAATATATCTGTGTTGATGCTAGATTCTAGTTCTGTGTTTCCCCTCCTTTCCCTATATGACAACTTGAATAAAAATATTCGGAATTTCTTCAGGACTTGAATTAATTGCCTGGAACTGTATAAATCGCGTTCATACCTTTATACAGTTCAGTTACCGGACTGTTTCCCCTCGGCCATTGGGCATTTGCTCTGCTGCACGGAGACAATCAAAATTTATAGCTGTACATCAAAAGAGGCTGCATTTTAAAATATTCTTCCTTCCCCTAAAGAAAACTCCACTAGTGAAGACGATCCAAATACAAAGCTAAATATATATATAAACATTACGAATCACTACCGCTCGTATTTGAGTCACTCTCGTCCTGTCCCCAAACAGCAAACGCCCGATGCATCGACGGGGCACCTTGGCCAACAGGTCGACCTTCTCGCGATCGGCCCCTGTGGTGGTGCTGGCCATGAGAATCTCCCGACCGTTCATGTTCAAGGAACTTTGGCGTCTTCACGATTTCCTCACACAGATCCCGATCCTTCGATAGCTTGCTTTTCACACTAGAGAGCATTGAGCGGGGATTATGCAGGTCATCTCTGGCTCCGTGTCTTCCATCGAAGGACCATGCATCAGAAGACGCAGAAGCCTGCGGAGGTGAAGTTGAGGCAAACGCGACGTGTCGAGGTGACAGCTTTGGTGGCTGAGGATAAGGACCCATAAACCTATCTGGGGAGTCGACTCCAAACGCGATGCCGGATTTTGAGAATGCCGTTCGACTCATGAACGGGTTTCCACGACTCAGAGCATCTGCCGCAACCTCTGCTCTCTCCTGTACAATCTCTTTCATCGACCTGTCCTCCGGTTCCTTTACTCCTACCACATGAGTATTGGATTCTGTATCTGTGGATGAAAGGTCGTCAATGTCGAATTTGTCGTCTTCCTCATCTTCAGACACTTCGTCTTCTTCTTCGTCTTCCGCCGGCTCCTCAGTACGGTGCTTTTCAGCTTTTACTCCTGCACCTGGAGTCGCAGACCTTGATCTTCTCCTTTTCTGCTTGGTCTTTGTGCTCTTCGCAGGTCCCTCTTCAACCATTACGAACGACTTCTGTCTCTCTCTTTCATTCCATTTCAAAGTCCTGGATATCGCATGGAACCAATCGGTGGACTGCTTGTCGGCACATACGGTAGGGAATGGGTATTTAGAGGCCGTGACTTTGATATAGTCTCCCTCTGAAAGAAACCTATGAGCCAATGGCCATAGCAATACATAACCAACACAAACGTTTGAGTTCTACGCGTCCCCGTCCGTCAAAAGAAGCCCAAGCTGTGCTGCGAGAGTTGAAAGGAACACAAATGCGCAGTTCCATACTGTCCGGTAAAAGCATGGGCCGGAAGGAGAGCGTATGAGGGCATATCGGCGTAATGAGGATAGCAGGTATTTCTGGATGTACCAGCGACCCTCCGGCAGAAAGCGAATATGCGGTAGATCCCGTTGGGGTAGATATCGTTAATCCGTCGGCTTGAACTGTAGTCAGATGGTGTTCATCGCCTAGGAAGACGTTATTTACAAAAATCGGTTGTGAAGGAAGAAGCATATACCAAAAAGTTCCAAGAGACTAACATAAGGACTGGGACCACGGTCGACGACAAGATCATTGATGATCTCAAAGCTCTCGACGGGCCTGGCAGTAAAGCACATGATCTCCTTATCTTTACCCTGTTTCTCTGAAGGCGTTATGTGACTCCATCTGCCTTCGAGCGCTTCCCATCCATTACGCTCTAGGTCCCTCATCAAGATCTCTCCCGTACTCGCTTTCTTGAATGCTTTCCTGCGCTGACCTTCTTCTGGTATAACTGTCCTATACACCGTACACGTGAACCGCATACGGAGATTAACGCGAATCCCAGAGTCTATAGCTGAATCTACAACCGATTGGTGATCTTGAAAGTCGAAATTCGTGAGGAAGCCGAGGGAGCCCAAGGCAAATGGCAACACGGGTGGAACGATACGCTGGAAAAGCCATGAGGTGAACAGAACGGTCCCGTCGCCGCCCAACGTCACCACAAAGTCGAAGAGATGCGGGCTCTTATTGCACATTTCAGCAGTCCAATAACGTAATTGGCCTTCTTCTCTCGGATGACAAGCTTCATCTGAGCTGCCGCTGTTAGAGGACTGGGTAGACAAATTGGAACTGCTAGAACTTCGACGAGGAGGGAAAGGAACGAAGAGCTCTGGGTGGTCACGTTCGATTCCCTGAGCGTCGAACCGCCTGGATGTCCGCAGCTGACTATCGACGTAGACAACCAGACCACGACCGCCCTTGCGTGGTTTCAACATCAGATAAAGAGCAAGTTCGCGCGTGAGTTGGATGAGTCTGTTATCGCGGGCTTTGGTGACGACCAGAACATGCTGGATGTTCGAGTGGACGCGAGCACGACCTGGAACAAGAGATTAGAATCATAATCCGATCAAGACGAGCGCGACGCATACCCAGCTGCTTGCTCATCTCCCTCACACCGACTGCAGTTTCCGCCAGTTGGGCGGTCAAACTTCCATAATATTCTTCATCTTCATCATAGTCTAGATGTAGGTCCTGTGGTGGTCGAGATTTGAGGAGATTGCTGTTGAGGGAAGGACGATGATGCTCTTGTCGAGGCTTTGATCTAAGCCAGTCGCTCAGAGATGCTCCCTTGTCCAAATGAGAGTGGACGAAACAAGGGGATTTTGCAGAGTGCATTCGAGGTGGACGCGGAGACTGCATTTGTGTACCATTTGTCATATATGATGCGCCCTTTTCGGGAATTTCATGCACTGGCAGGGCCGATGTGGCCTCCGGTGAGGGTTGGTCATCGACTACGATCTCGGCATCTGTGGATGGGTACAAGTGAAGACTAGATGGCCGTGAGTTCTTCCTGGATAACGAGGGACGGATCTGTACATCTGGGGGGAGGAGACTGGGCGAAGAAGGAGGGGTGGTGAAGACATCGATGTCTGGAGAGAGGAGACTGGCTAGCAGCATGGGTGACGGTATTCAAGAAGAAGGATTAGATTAGCGGCGAACTTAAATATCATGTAGCAGCACGAATCACAAACGTGTTCTCCCTGATCGCCATGGAACAGCCGTGCGACTTGAGAACATTTGTTGTAGTCGCTACGGAGACATTCAACATCTGTTCTTCCAACGAGTCTATTACTACTCGCCGCCAAGCTACCAACATTTGATTTCTATTCAGAAGTATTCTGTATCTCTCAACACTACCCTTTCCAGCCGCCGGTAGTCTTCCCTATCTTTCGCCGCAGCCCATAGCCACCCATCCAATTCTGGCAGTCTTATCCCGTTGATCCAATTCAGACCCTCATCAGTAACAACGAGCGACCTGCCCACCGAGATGATTCTCTCGCACGCTTCAATAGCTGCTGCGCGAACAACGTATGCCTGACTCAGGGCAAGGACCGGTCCCTCTCTCGGCATCTCTTTCGCCCCTTTGTCCTCTTTTCTCTCCGGAGGACGACCCAAAAGCCCGTCTAACCGATTACAGTCCTTCGCATCTGGAAAAACCTTGTCCAATCCAAGTACAGGATCGCAAGTTGACAGATCAATGATACCAAAATGTATCAACATTGACGGTAGCACATTGTCTGAGAACACCGGCAACTCAGCCGTTTCCGGGATCGGAAATGGGGACGTCGGAGCGAAACGCAGATAGATTACGTGGATGAGCAGCAAAGCCTTTTTAAAGATATACACGGCTGCAAAAAGTCAAAATCTCTTTCGTTATCGGGGGTAAAAGTTTAAAAGGCGTGAGAAGCACTTGCGTTTTCCATTCACAATCGCCATATCTCGAAACGCTGGAATACCGCGAACCAACTGCATTTCAAAAGAAATTAGGCACCGATGTTATCACACAGTAGTACCATATCGAAGCCACACGCACTCGCTGTAAAACCACTTCCGAGTCTCCTTTGGCTTGCTGTAGAGCTTCCAATACAAAGCTTCCCAGATCGTGATATCCGCCTTGTTGCAGCACCGTGCCCGTCTCGTTCATAATCTTGGTAATAAGCTTGACCAGATCGTACAGCGGGCCACCTAGCTTGCCGACGGTGAGCCCAGGGATGGATTCATGAGGTTTCTCCACGTGTAAAGCATTCGACAAGCCCATAAAATCAGCCACCTTCTGATGGTTTAAGGAGACCATCCCTGCGGCGGAAAGATAATCCCCTTCGGTCGTCGACGATAGATACGCCGACATTATGAAGACTCTTATCGAGTCAAACGCCCCTCTGCCGGTGTGCTCGTGTAACGGGACACGGTACCCCGACGCGATGTTTACCACCGATAGTACTGATATCAAGTTTAGCTCCGATAAGATGGAGGGAAAATTGAGAGGAAGTATCAAGCCATGTGATTTGTTGAGACGGTGAAATGAGGATGTAAATGCTGGAGAAAGAAGTAGGCGTTTGATAGCCTCGTGATTTATCTGAAAAGAAAGGAGGAGTCAAAACACGATCCATTAGGATGAGGCGATCGCGAAGAAACAGTGAGTTACATTAACTCCTGCACTCTGAACTAGAGATTGTGAAGAGTTGCGGACAGCATCGATAAATTTTCCGGAAGGAAGTGGTGGAGTAATGTTGTGAGACATACCAGACAGTAAAAGTTAGATGACTCTAATTTCTCCGAGGATGAGCGTTCGTGAGAACATTATACCATAAGCAGTAGTATCAACCTTGTGCCACCGTATGACTGACTCGGACTCTTATCTGATTGTCTTGGTCTCTGCGTATCTTTTATCTTTATTCGATCCTCGAACGTACCTTGACCTGCCGGACTGCTGAGTAGAAGACACCCTTATCCTTTCATCAACGTCATTACAAAGCGAGCTGGCTCGCCAGCTTGATTGCCACTGGCAGAACATGCAACGGAAGTGGAACTACACTACTATAGCAAGATCTACATTACATTCGATGCAATTGCAATTCTTCCTTTCTGTTGACATCGCCCCCAGGCAACGCGGCCTCAACTGTGATTCTTCCAATATGAGTAGTATCCACGGATCAGCGAAACGTAAAATGCGGACACACCAAACGAACCCAGGGTAAATGACTGTACCTCTGTTGAACTCCTCCGGATGGACTATGCCTAGCCTGGTGACCAGACTACGTCCAGTTTATTTGAAACAAAAGCAACAGCGGTCAACAGCACAAGTATGACTTGCTAGATATTACAGTAATGAGCTCCAGCCTGAGGTCGAATAGCGTTCGTGGCTTCATCGGTAATGGCGTACATTTGAATGCATGCTTAATTCAAACGTTCGGACCCCGGAGATGGCACCTAAATGATAAAGAGGTCGAAGGTGTGAGTGACTATAGAATCATACTAGTCATGACGTATGGGGAACTCCGGGTCTCTCACTGAATTATTCGCAACTAGATATGTATTCCAAATTTATGCAAGTGACCTCATCCGGCTAAGTAGAAGTACAAACAATATCCGCACGACTCTCTCTCCCAAGCTTTGTATTCAATAGATGGTTACATTATAAGCACCAAAATCCCACTTCCTAGCTATGCATGCTGCTCCGATGGCAACGCATAGAATTCTTTGGCAAAATCCTCAAGACTCTGGAACACCATATCCGGATACAGCTCTTGCGCATCCAGCGCTCCCAAAGACTTTGCAGCCTTGACACAATTGTCGCCACGGATGAATATACTGTATTGATATTGTGCCCATAATTTTCCAAACCCGCCCTGGGCTACTCGTTCAAGGAGCTGGTCTTCGGACAGCTTTGTCAAGGTATATGCTGAATAAGAATGACATGTATTGGATAGACAGTAGAGGTTCTTACAGGTTCTTTGTATTTGTGGAAGTCTTCTCCAGTAACACGATTACAAACCTCATATATCTCGTTCTGGCTGACTTCGTCCTCGTGGACCAAGATATGTTGATTCAATGTCCGTGGATCAGCAATGATGCGTGCGACAAAGTCCCCGATGTGGTCCTTATTGGTAACAGCCGATTTCGTGTTTCCGTCTCCGTAAAACCCACGAACAAGAGGTGCCATCACTCCAGGTGTACCAGGTCTATATGGTACCGATATCTGCATCCAAAATCCGACATCGATGAACGTGTATGGTATATCCTGCTCTTTGATGTATTTACGGATTTGAGATTTCTGGAGGTCAGAGTAAGCCTCGTAGCAAGCAAAGACAAATATGCATATTCCTACAGTGTCTTGTAACATCATTACCCCAGGAGGTGCAGGAGTGCCAAAGTCATTTGGGATAAACCTCTTGACATTCATCCTCTTCGCAGCATCAACGAGCATCTTCTGGTCGAGTAAGACGTCGGTGCTCCAGTAGGTGGTGCTGATGACGATGTCCACGCCTGAAAACAACTCGTCCAATTCCGCAGGCCCTTGCTTCTGCCAATCGCTAGGCCGGACGTCAACGCCAAGCTCCCGTAAGAGAGCAACTTCGGGTTTATCAATCGAAGTCGGCCTGACGGTAGCTGCGAGCCTCTGTCGACAATCAGAAAACAACCATTGGTTCTGGGTATACGATAGTTAGATCTTGACGGACTCACCCAGGCTCCGGACCTGGCCAGGCCCTTAAGAATGGTTAATCCAGTCACACCAGCGCCGCTAACAACGAGTACGAGAGGTTTTATCGTAGTTCCAGCCATGTCTCTTCAAGTTGAGTGTAACGGTGACGGCTCGCCAGGATAATATGGTGAGTGAACCTAGCGAGAGTTTTAACCGTTATAGATACTCTGTTGCCTTAGTAAGGCTGGAGATGGATTGATAATACTATATCGCGTCGCTAAATAGGAGTAGTCAGCAGACGTGGGAGGTTTGGGACCGTTTGTAATCAAAGATTTCATAGTACTACTTGACCTACCGTGACTGTGGCACGTCGTTCTGGAAAGGACCAGTCCTGCCAGTGCATTTTAAGACCATGGAGTTACTGAAGCTAGGTTGTCATTTTTGGTTTATTGGTGTAGCATGAAGCGAGTTCATCTGTTATTTAACAGTCCTTGGAACTGGTAGCTGTCCCCCGTGTGATCTGATGATGGAAGAGCAAAAATGACAAAGGTGACAAAGCGAATAGTAATAATTCGCGAAATGCCTCTTATGCACATATTTGTCGGGGTTTACTAGTAGTCGGACGAGAGTCATCGCTTCACATCAATTCAGACGTTAGGAACACTTGGAAGTTCAGTGTATGTCAAAGAAGGCGGAGACGCGAACAATGCCAGTCAGAGTATGTATTATTTCAAGCATCCTGTGATCCTAAGATGCGTTAGTTTTACACCATATTGCTGTAATAGAAATGTGGAATATCTCGTCATCTACCAGGATGCCGTAGTCTGATTTTGCAATATGATGTGTTGTACGTAGGGGGACGGAAACCGGTGTGTTAATTCCAGGGTGTTCGTTTGAGACAGACAGAGATTGGTGGCTAGCTAGTAGCCAACCTGCATGGTAGTTCTCATCTAGTCGATATTTTTTTGGGTGACTCGCCAAAGCAAGGTTATAAGCTCTTTGGCTTTTCATCTACTGTAGAAGGTAAGCAGAGAAATCATGATTTCATCTTCAGTAGTGATATGCCGATCTAGATTCATGCATTCAGAGACTGTAGCTTCATATCCCTAACACATTCACCCCACTTCTTAGTTTACATTATATTAGACAGGTCGCAAGGAAGAAGACCACAAGCGCCTTGATTGCATCTCAGAGAATATACTAGTAAGAGCAAATGAAAATAATAAGAGTGCGTAATTCAAGCTATGTGCAACATTGCCTGATGAAGCAATCAAAGGAACTTGTGCAACAATCACGTCCAAAGATTTGTGGCCCGTAAATCACCGCGGACCAAGAAATTGACATGCGTCATGACCTCTGACCGGAGCTGACGAGATGAGGATGTGCGCAACTCAAGACATCGAGAATGGTTAATGATTGCTGATATGTTTCGCCACCACCATACACCGCCTATTATACCGTCCAGTTTCTCAAACCAGAAAAAGAAGCTCGCAAAATCTTTGGAGTAGGTCCTACAGAGTCCAGACTTGACTAGAAGAACCATGTTCTGTCAAAATGCAGCGACGTGTTAGCCATCGAAGTATAGTGCGGCTGATTGGGTGGGTGAAAGTGGACGAATATGGAATTCTTGCTTCCTGACTAGATGAAATACCTAGATGGGATTGGCGAAGTCCATTGGAGCAACCCTTTAGCCTCGTGCAGCTGCATTAAAAGAAGTGACATCATGTCAATAGAACCAAAATGGGATAGTTGAGAGGAGTGGTCAAGGGCGCATAGAATCACTCGAAGTGGCCGTATTAAAAACCGAAAAAGGTCCATTATGACGTTGAGTCACGGGGGATCTGACAATGATGGGTCGTTTGGAATCCACGGATATCTGGATTCGAAAACGCCAGCATACGGATCTACTTGTCTGGGGAGAAGATACATCAGCGCAGCCAACTCCAGGACAAACGAATGCCTTTCCGAATTAAGGACACGGTCTGGTCATAAGAGGGATATTGTAAATGACTATATGCGGAAGGGTGCAGAACACTTGAGTGATCGAGCCCTCTTTCATACAGGGAATTCGGACTGTTACGCTGGTGTGGTTGGTGCGGCAGTACATTGCTCGGAAATCGCGTTGAATGTGGTGGTTTGAGCAATAGGCTTTCGGCCAATGGAGAGCACCACTATAAGTCCGTTGTACACATGTTCAGATGGACAGAACATAAATATAGGGGAGAGGCTCGGGGATAGAAGCCGACCAGTGGTCGAGTGACAAAGGACTTGTCTCTAATTGGTTCGTTCAAGCTACCCACAATTGCTGAGGGAATCTCGAGGGGCTGTTAGATACGAGTCTGCGTGAGATATGGTTGGACGAAGATGACGGTTGAGAACAAGAGGCAAGATCAAAGTGAAGAGATGATGGTGAGTTGCACGCAAGTTGCACGTGACTCGACGCCCAAGTCTCCCCACTACTAGTAGTGACGGCAGGAAGCGAACGGGTACCTCTCAAATACAGAAAGGATTGATCCCCAGGAGTTGCAAGGTCGCCATAAGGAGGAAGCAAGCGAAGAAGAGAGGGAACTGAATGGACTCGGAGATGCAGCAGACATCGATGAAGCGGAGGATAAGAACTAGCCGTCCGCAAGAAACCTTGAAGAAACCATCATATCGATGTTCGCTCGGACCGTTAGCGCCCAGGGTTAGCCTCGTGTCTGCAGAGATATGATCAAGATAGCCCTAGGATCTTATCCATCTCCTTCTATATTCATCTTTGTGCGGCTCAATGTGTTTTGTAGCCCGCTGTGCCCCTGCGCGGTGGGGAGGGGGAGGGGGGGCTGGACATGTTTGTACAGCAGTGAGAGGCACAGCCAAAGCCACAAGTAAATGAATTCCCACGTCAGTATACGCAAATGGGTTCCATATTCGGCAATAAGTAGCCTGCTGGTTGATGATGGCCAGCCTCGACTAATTTAAAGCATGGGCTCAAGCACGTCCTCCGTTCTCTTCCTTTTCTTTGTTCCACTGGCCCTCGTCTCCATCTATTCTCCCCCCTCCTCCTCTCTCCCCGCCCACTTCATCTAACCCCGCCCCTTTCTCTCTTTGTTCTGTCTTCTCCATCTTTTATCTGCTCTATCAAACTCTTTGCCACTGCTTTCGCCATGGACTGCATCAGAATACACTCTCAGATACCCTCTCCAGCATTTACTGCAATTCCTTGGGACCCCCCTCAATCTATCATGTTTTCCATCTCTTCCATCCGTGACGACCCCCTCCCCAATCGCACCGTGCTCCGCTCACGCGCCCCATCCTCCCCTGCATCCAAATCCATCTCTACTCCAAAGTCTACCACCAGCGCAACACTGCTTACTACCCCTAGCTGCCTGAAACATCCTATATACTCTTCCTCTGATCCACAAGTAATTGATCTTCTCGACGACTGTTCCAGCTCTACCTCAGAGTCATGTCCCCTTCTATCTCAACACCCTCGCTGGGTCCTCATCGTAGCAGCTTTATCTACCTATTATCATCCAAGTCATCCCGCGCATCTTGCATTTTGGAGACCGGATATCATGAACGAAACTGCGGAAATGATAGACAAATTCTTGAGCAAGTTGCAGATTCAACTCTTTTCATTCCTTTACACTCATCTAGATTTTCTTTGCAGAAACTAGAGAAGCAAAGTTCCTCCAATCGAGAGAAGGTTGGATAGACGCTGAGATCTCTCTCTATACCCTGCGAGGTTATCAAAGAGGATACTATCCAGACCTTTATTCACCCAATCAAATCACCAGGACACTTAGGAAACGTAAAGTTGGCTTGATGGCCGCCAGTCGTGGTGACGAGCCGGATGCTGTGTTAGACGAAGAGGAAGAGAGGTCAAAGACGAGAGCTCGTAGGATGACGAGAAGAAGTGCTACCATGAGGAAGAGAGCCGTTATGGAGAACGAGCCCGATTCTGGCTTAACCTCTACCCTTGAAGAGGATCCCTTCCTTTCTAATCCAGTCGTACAGCCCGTCCCCACGAAGGCGCGCACAAGAAATAAAAAAGTGGATGAACAAAAACAGCCGTCCCCCCTCGATGTACCGACTGTCTCGACCTTTAAAGGCCATAGAAGGCGTTCTTCTTCCATGACTTCCTCCGGTGTCTCCCTCTCCAATTCTGTGACTACCACCGACACACTCGTTGATGAAGACAAGCAGAACGATGTAGACACTCGCTCAGTTGCGTCTGCGGACACCGCAGTTGAGAGTGACTTAGATGTGAAGGATTTTGCGAGGAACCATGTTGACATTCCGGACGTCAGTTTGGAGAAGCTTGCGCTCCTTGTTGACGTCGCCGCGGCTTCTGCACCCTCTAGAACATCTGAGACTCTCCCACCTTCGACCCGTCGGTCAATGCGAACCGTACGGCCGCCGAAGCGGAGGCGGGAGATGGAAGAAGAAGAAGAAGACGAGAGAGAGGTGGTTGTTGAAAGACCGAGAACTAGGCTCTCCACTGGATCAACCCACTCCGCGGCAGCAAAGCAAAGTAAGAAAGCGAAGAGATTCTAACCTACTATAGAGTGCGCCGGATATTGGGATAAGACAATTTCCCTGTAACGGACTTGGAAGAAGAAAGAAAAGAAAGAAGTATCATGTTGTATGTAAATTATTTCCTGGTCGTGTATTCACCCTTGTAATTGCAGTGTCTGTACTACTTTTTTTCTGTTGGTTGAGTTATCTGCGTCCGCTATCGCTCTATAAATTTTTCTCGATGTTGTACATGTATTGATGCATCGACTCCTTCCCGTTTTGCCGCTGTTCCTTCTGGTCCAAGAAGTAGAGCCAATAGTAGAGCTGTATTTTGTTAGACGCGACGCGGCGCGGAGTCACCTGATCGTGAACATCCGAGTACCTCTTATTTTTCAAGACCAACTTGAAGTTGTAGGCTCCGTTCCGTTTGTTGTGTTATCATTATCTACGGCTGCTGCATGTTCACCTAGGCACTGCAATCCCGACCCCGTACCTGAAACTTATCGTTGTGTCTCTACCCCCCGCGGTCGCTAAATGGTCCGTAGGCCGATCACACGACGGCTTTACTGAACGGCTGCGTCCAAGTTTCAACAAGCTCAAACGTCCTCAGAGTACACTTGAATGCATTCCGAGCTGTGATTATGTCTCATGGCTGTCAACTTTCTCTCATGAAAGATATTCTTGTTGGAACGGAGAGTACGAAAACGCCTTCGGACTGGCATAAGCTTCGCACATTTCAGTGTCTCCTAATTCCCCTCTTTGTGCCTTTGCAGATTCCATTGATGAACAGGTCCTCGGACTTCCATTATTGGATGGAGCCTTTGCTCAGGTACCCTCCGCGAATTTTCTCCGTTTTAAGGTCCATTTGCTTCAAAAGTAACTTGGTGAGT
Organism: Sarcodon aspratus; assembly: GCA_003313825.1. NCBI lineage: Eukaryota > Fungi > Basidiomycota > Agaricomycetes > Thelephorales > Thelephoraceae > Sarcodon > Sarcodon aspratus. Next base: position 16,272 of record QLOR01000483.1, read on the forward strand.
CGGCTAGCTCGCTGTCGATGTTTATTGGTTGATTAATACCGTGACTCGAGTAGCGTCTTGGCTCGTCCTGACATTGTCCCTGGTAACGGCGTTTTTTAGTTTTTCCGTGAAGCTAGTACTAGGGTATTGCTATGGGGCACGAACTCTTGCGGACCGTCACCTTTCATCTTCTGTGCAGAGTAATAGATAAAGCAGATAAGAATGGAAAGGGACCTCAAGAAATCTGGTGGGATTCTCACAAGTTGTCATGTAAGTGTATCTAGTTATATGAAGATAGCACATATTTCGATCATCATCGACAGGGATTTTATCAAATTATCTACGGATGCTTTAACCAACACAAGAATTAGGAAATTTTTGTTTGGCGTTTTGTACAAGTATGGCTAGTCACATCGTGATTTTTACAGAACACTTTCAAACTCATCGGCAGATTCGTCACATACGACGTGGCAGGGTTCGTGTGAATCACTTATTGGGTTGGCGCGTCTGGTGAGATACAATTCTGCTTTAGAGCGAGGGATATGCTGACACCCGCCGCCCCCATGACAGGTAATTCCATGAACTCGACATCCTCATGAACTAACCGTCGCCTTCAATGTCATATATGAGCTTTTGGACCCATATTATGCTCGAATATGTAATCCTGATGGGACATAGTCTTTCACCAGACGAGTGTTTCAAGGTTCCGATTTCTGTCGGTGAGAAATCATTGTGGTTGATCGCTTCACTGTTGGCAGTAATTCATATTTATTTTAGATAGTGTTCCCGTGGTACTCCGCTGATGATGGTTCAAAAATTGTCAAAGTTGACTGAAGCGTCGGCGGTGCGGCCCTTCCCAACGCAACAGCCCCTTCAATTCAAGTTTATCGTTGAGGATCCTGTGGTTAACCGGACACTCGCAGATCTGCCCGTATAGCTCTAGTAACGTGGGGACAAACCCGGCTGAAAGACTTTTACTGCAGTGAAAATCTCCCGGGTTGGTTGGATCTGGCCGAATTTTTGGCACCTCGATTCGTGAAGAACGCTAATATTTTTTAGCATGAGCATGTTTTCATGTTCAAATATCTCCATATGCTATCAAGATTCACCTCCGAGATGCTGTGGTACCGGGGACGACTGCGCTTTTAATCTTAGATACCATCACCGATATGCCTGCAAAAGCACTATTGCAGAAGCGGGGGATATGCGGGAGAGCGCTTTGGTGTTTACACAGAAGCCTCCTTCCCACCTTTAGGGAAATATCGAGGGTTGCGTGTTCAATGTACGTGCTCCTTTTTTCAATCGGAACTTAATGACGATGGGTTCAATCATTTAGTTCATTAATCTACCCTATGTAGACTTTGCTGCCCCGAGTCAACACAGCCCCAAGGACGCACCCCAGGGGATCAAAACAACAATGTAACAAAGATTCCAACGGTCCGCTTAAGGCCTCGGGTCAAAGTTTCTATCCGCCAAGATAGCAACAGTTGCTTGGACAAGCTTTTTGATTTTCCAATTCACAAAACACGACATTTCTGCTGTGAAACTGGACTTTTATCTGATTCGACTCCAAACGCCGCAGTGGAAGATGGAATGCTGTCACAATCTGCGGCAGCGGGTTTTGCGGAGGCCTTGGAACACAATCACTGTTGTCATTTATCAACCACCGAATTACGAGTTGATCGACCAGCATTAGATCGCTCTAACCCAATCAGCTGCCGCATCTGCAAATGGGCAATATCTACCGTTCAGGTACGATGTCAGCGACAACTTGTCACACATAACCGTGGTGAATCATTTCCTTTTTTGCACGAGCCAATCTTCCTAACCAGTGGCTTCTTGTTACTAGCAGTACTAGTATGTATAACGCTCGTGATTCCACTTGGTCCTTTCTACGTTTATAGAACTACGTGGTGGGAAGTTTCTGCGGTAATCCATGATCCATCTTTTTGACAAGCCTATGGCTTATTCCATTGTTACGACGTGTAACAATGGTCATTCAAAGCACTTGTGGCCAAACCACATTCTTTGTCTTTCTCCTAAATATGCTAGGAATGGCCACTCGACATTTATACTTGAGGACCTCCGTCTTGTGTGGGCTCTCTCTGGTTTTACTGCAACGTGCTCTTCTCGCGCTCTATATTTTTAATGTCAGACTATAATTGCCCCCTGCGACCTCGTCAAATCCCTCGTTTTGAGGACTATATTGCGCAGGTGAGCCGGTGGCCATGTATATTCAGATCACTATGGACCACCTGTTGACGGAAGTAACAAAAAACAGGTATTCCCTCAATTGCCCGATTCTCTGTTCGATCCGGAAGATATCGTGCACTGGATAACTGAGGGATCTTTCAAGCTGTTTGGCAGCTATCATCCCAAAGATGAGCACGGAAATTATGGAAAGTTCGTGCACGTTGTTGGCGATCCGAATGTTGTCCGTCATGCTTCTGGAGAAGAATTGGCTGCATATCGATATTTTGTTAGTTCGGGTTTATTTCTTTCGTCGTCTTTGCCGCAGCTGATACAATAATCATATTTGTGTTCTTTAGATGCTTCCGAGCTGGTTACGGAGGCTATCTTACTTTTCTTACGATGATATGTATCGATGGCTTTCTCCTCGACACTTTACTGCTTATTTGGAGTATGTGTATCCATTTCAAAGCAAAGAGGAACGACAGGCGGGTGGCATTCCTCTTGAAAAGGGCCTCCTTGACATTGCCTCAAATCGGCTAGACGGTTGTATCAGAATCGTCCACAACACCAACTACGACCACAACGCCACTAGCCCAGGAACCGACGAAGTAAACACGTATTCCTTCACGCGTTCTATGCGACAACGCTTCTTTCTACCCGAATGCAAACTCTCGCGGCCTCTTATCGTACCGATCGAAATAACGGGCGCTAATGGCCAGCCAAACTTTGTCCGCGATCTCTGTACGTTTCCCAACTTTTGGCTTTTTTTGAACCTCTACTTCAATGACGCTACCATCCACCAACATCACCACGATCATCATTCTCAGAATCATCATTATCATCACCGCCGGGAGCCTGGTGCGATCCAATCGTTCCTCCAGTTCTACAGATCCCATCAGACGGCTTATGTCGTGCCTTCCAATTCACGTTTTGCGTTCGATAATATGGTGTATCTGTGTAGGGCAGCGTCTGAAGCGGAGTTCTACGATCCTTACCTTCGTAACGTGTTGGTTTTGAAAGACCCGCCCTATCCTGCCGAGTATCAAGATCCCGGAGTATATGAACGTCACGACCTGATAAGAGGTATTTTTGCTTTGGCGGAGCGGCAAGAGCGAGAAAAGCGGGACGCCGCGCGTCACAACCACTAAAGATGCGAAAGTTGGAGGATAAGGGGGAGTCGCTGACATTGTGGTACGGTAATTAGTTAGCTGTTCATGAACGTTCACAGTGCGTGACGCCGCTCCGCAGTATGATGGACATTCTGATATCTAATAAGACGTTATCTTTCTAAATACAGCTGTGCACAGTTCCAGCCTGTTTGTTTGATATATCGATTCGCTTTAACGCACAAAGTTACGTTGAATATTGAACGTAACACCCAAAGTGAGGCACTGAGAGAATCCGGTCCAATTGAATGGAGAAACATAAAATGATGCTGCGTCTCAACAAGTTCAATAGCATTGCATTAGATAAATACTGTACGTTTATCCATTATATTCCATACAGTCATAGAAGTTACATGCATAAATGATTGATTGAATGAGTTAATGTGTGAAAATATAGTGTGTAGTTCAAGGTCTGTAAAATCTGCCCTCAAAGAAACCATGGTGAAAAAATTAGAGAAAAATCCATGTGGCGGAATTGTAGATAGTAGGCTATGTAAATAAATTCGTGTAGATGAGGCCAAGCCGAAATAACTTGCTATGCGCAGGTAATGGGGCCAGAAGCAAGTGGGTTCGGGGCCGGTGCTTCCCAATAACTATGGATACAACACGATGATGGTGATTCCGTGTCCGAGATGAGTAATCTAGAGAGACATCATTGTCATCAGTATCAAGAATTCTATCCTCGTGGATAGGAAAAACACACGCGCTGAAGAGGCAGACTAATCGATACAGAGGTGAGATTGACGTAGACGACGCGTGGATTGTGGTCACAAAATTCCTGTTTCTTGTAGCGAGTTCTTAAGGATGGTATTCGTGATGGCAACAAATACCAGTCGGATATTGGATGTGTCCGTCGCCTGCGTTATACTATCAAACCAGGCTGACGTATCGGTGCCCGAAATACGAAAGAGATAATGAGGCACGCACTGTGGGTATACGCTCAATTTTGCCCTATTTGCATGCATGAACCTCCACAATATATACTTGGCTGCCTTGTTGATATCCGGACCACCCGTATACTCGGGAAAATATCGCTCCATAGGAACCTAATATACTCATTCAAGGTTTTTCTACGGATAATCGTATAAAATGACTCACTTTTCGCACTTTTTGCTTGAAGATGTCGATCTTGTTTAAGAACAGAATGATCGACGTCCGCAGAAACCATCTGGAATTGATCACTGAGTCAAAGAGAACGAGAGACTCGGTCATACGGTTCTAACATACGATGAATTGAGGTGATGAAAGCGAGGAGAAAAGTAAACTACGACATACCTGCTTCTTCTCTTCAACTAGAACTTGATCGTATTCGCTCAAGGCCGTGCAGAAAATTATGCTCGTAACGCTTTCAAAGCAATGAATCCATTTTTTGCGTTCTGATCTTTGACCTCCTACATCGAATAGATGTATTCTAATGTAAACGGTCAATCATAAAGGATTTCAAAATCAGTACAGAGAGCTGCTTACGTTAGTGGAGGCACGCTGAATCTCGTTTCTGTAATTGCTGTACTCTTTTGCCTACACCTGAGCACATCCGTTTCAGTTGGCACATACTCTGGAGTTGCTATTCTCGGAGCTTGTTCGAAAAAACTGGGGGTGTGATGATAATGATGGTTATATAACGTAAAATGATGCGGTGATGACGACAAAAAACTTACTAACTAGCGCTGTCCATCAAATAAAAGTGACTGCTGTACAAGTCCATCAACTTTGTAACCATAGGATCTTTCCATAGGTGAAGAATTGTGATTGCGAGGTCTGGTGGAAAGTAGAATGAAGGATTCTGCGATTCCCTCTGCAGGTCGAAAAGTAATATCTTCTCGGCACCCTCCTACAAAGCGACAGCAGTAGAGATTAATATTGGCATAGGCGCGGAAAGCGAGAAACAGACAAACTTGGTTGTATGACTTCTCAGGTTCGACGCCGAGTTTTCTCATAGCGAGAACGACGGCCTGTGCACTTTCCATGAGGTTGGAGTATATAGCAACTCGATATTGCATTCGAGCTTCGAGGTTGAAGCCATCCTGGTGGATGATTCGCATTTGTTTCACGACGGTCGACTTGCCGGATTCGCTGGAACCTGAAGGAAGGGATGAGAAACTAAGGCATAGAGGGCGACAACGACAACAGCAAGATTCACCAAGCAATAGAATCTTGCATTCCTTCTTAAGTCTTCTGGAGTCGTCTTCGATCTGTTTATCAATCTGAGCAGAACGCCGGCTTGCCTCGTGAGCGGGGCCGTCCACGCCTGTGGACAAGCAGAGCCCCATTGGGAGGGCAGCAGTGGAGGGGAGGGAGGGGAACGAACAACTAAGATGAGAGTTGGAAAGCACCAAGTGCACGTGGCATGATAACCCTGACTGGCAGATGTATAATGGCGTGAAGAACACGGAGAGGGAAAACTGGCCAATATGACTTGACTGGGCAATGCAAAGGGGGCAGAAATTGTTATTTGTGAACTTTAATTAATCGGGACGTCTTGCCGCCGTCACAAATCTGTCAATTATTTTATCCATCATTTCCGACATCATGATCGGCACATGCCTTTTATGGCTATATCTGACATAACAACGCCACCCCCGAGCGGCCCGTGTTTCGGCATCTCTCCGGTCTCAGCCCTTCATCAACATATACCACGCAATAAACTCGGCGTTAACATCGAATTTATCCTGCCGGGACGTCAACAGTGGGTAAAACTCCAACAGATATTTCAGAGCGTTCGCCCGCGCTGGGTGGTTTCTCCCAATCAAGCTTATAGATCGCTGGAGAGCATGGTAGTCATGCAATTCCAGTCCAAATGTCTCGGAACCTGGGAAAATATAACTAACAACTTTCTCGCATATATCAGCGTCCCAGTAAGAGAAGCGCTCCGTCTCTTCGTCGAAAAAAGGTAACAGCGCCGGCCTCGACCGGACACCGGCCCGCTGTTCTACACCAAATCCAAGTCGATTCTCGATGGAAGGTAAGCGGATCGTATACGTTTCCGGTCCCCCATTCGGCCTATTGTTGTTTTGCGAAAGGGTGGTCAAGGACACGCAGGTTGGACCATCGTGCGTTGAGCTTGTTTCCGACCGGCCGACATCGATATCGTCGGTACAGTTGCTTGCGTGCACAAAGAAGGTGCCGCTGATATCATACGGGTCGTGCTCCGTAGATAACGAAGCTCGGGGATCATCCTTCTCATGATTATGGGTGCCACATGGCCTGGATGAATCATGACCTCTATGGTCGCTTCTGCTGCCTTCATCATCGTCAAACTCATCAACGCTATCACTGTTGTATTCTTCCGAGTCGGTGTATGTTGAAGAGTCATCCAAGTCATCAGGAGACACTCCTTCCTTGCGGTGGCACAACCAGTAAGTCATACTTCGTGTGTCCCATGGAGATTCCTCCTGAAGCTCCTTCGCAAGATCAGACATGACCGAATGCAGAGATGGAAGTTCGATCAATAGGGATGACTGAGAGTGGCAATCGGCGGTACCCGCGTGCAGGCTCGGAAGCGTGACCGTAGAGGGGATGGTAGGTGGCACCGTGTTGGGCGAATGGCATCGTAGATGTCCATAATCAACAGCAGGTGCTGAAAGCATCAAATGACCCAGCTTCGGAGAAGTGCATAACTGTTCAGTCGACAGAGATATAGTCAGTGACCTACAATAGACCAAGATTTACATACTGAATCCAAGGCCTCGTCGATAGGATTTAAAAGAGAAGAAATAGGAATAGAGACGCTAACACGGGTCATGATCTGGAAGGCACTAGTGGGTTGAAAAAAATGCGGAAGTTATGATATTCAGGTTCTTCATGGAGAGGGTTTTAAGTAGAACAAGTGGGTGGCCATGGGAAGGTTGTGGTTTCCGTCGCAATAGACAAAGGATCAAGCCACCTGTGACAATGTCTTCTAACCACGTGAACACAAGCATGCACACGTCGAAGCTAGTGACTTTGAGTATTGTATGTTCTGTCGTAAAGATCTCCAGTGGATGCCCAGCAAGGTACCAAGGGATAATTTCGGAATTCACGGCTGTTTCAACTACCATGTCAAGATTGCAATAGCTCCGAGGAATCAGTACAGGATAGAGTCCAAATAAGACGATGCAGGAGGCATATTGCGGGGATGGACACAAATGATAGTCAGGGAAGCAATACCAGGTAAGGTATGAGCGGATTCATGCAAATATCATTGATTGTCGCCGCCACTGCACATAGTGGGAATTATCTAGTGTCCAAAAGATGTGTGAGATAACTTGTCCATTGGAAAGCAGAGACGAGGTAGAGGACTGCAAACCCACAATCTAGCGCTGCAGACCCCTGAGCCAGATCGAAATATAACGTGAGGAGAGACGTTAAATAGTCGATACTTTTGCAGTTAGCTTACATGTCACATATAATATTAGAACGTCTAATCGCACTCCTCACCCTCCTCAATGGCCCTTAGTTCCACAACGACTCCGTCTTGTTTCTCCGTTTTGTCTGACTTTACTTCATCATCCTTGTCTCCAGGTTTGTTTGTGGCAGGGGAGATTTCCTGACTTTGCCTTGAAATGATCAACAGAGACGCGAATACCATCCCAATCTTCCTAAACACCCAACGTATACCTAATATGAAGCGATGGAGACCAAACAGAAGGTATTGCAAAGATACCAGCACTCCTGCAGAAAACGATACGATCATAACGGCTTGTGGCCAGACATCAAACGAAACGAGGAGCATGAATCCGAGGAGCGCGCAGGACGACAGAAACATGAGGAAGGTCGGTAGCCGACAACACATACAAAAGAAAAAGTATGTGCCGAATGTATCGCGCGCTTGATGCTAAGCGGCTTTGGCCTTAGTACAAGAAAAGGACATTTATATGTACTTGCCTGGAATTTGGCGCCAGTTGCGCTCATGTAGAGAAATTGATACCAAAAGTTGAGAACGAGACCAAGGCCTGATGATACCCCACTGACAGCGATCGCCTTTTTAGAAAGCGAGTCGACCGCGAAAATCACGTCTGGTGAGAAACCAAAAACGGTAGCATTCAAACTTGGCGCAGACGATAAGCCAAATGTATATCATGGCGGACATAGGACTTACCCGCAAAGGCCCATTAACTAAAAAAAACGGATCAATTTTGTTTCAGAGAGTCGAGAGCAGAACACTGACAATATTCATCCCCCATCGCCACTCTATCTTGAGCCTGTCAAGTATGTCCTGATATTCGTCGTCGGATGTAGCGTCTACCATCTCTTGATATGGTGAAAATCGATTGACAAATGCCTCAATCCTCCAAAGAGATGAAGGTACGCTAACTTGATTAGCATACCGAGGGAGGAGCTGGAATCCTATCCAGGACATTGTACCCATTCGAACTACATTTGCTTCATCTTCATGGTCATCCCAGGTTCTGTCATCCAGACGGCTACAGTCTTCATTTTCATATGAGTATTCATCATCAATGGAATCCTCATCCGTGTTATCGGAATCGATTTTATAAGCACGTAAACGGCGTCTTCGTAGCTGGTTGGGCTGACCATCTAATACTGGACTAACGGAGTGATGGCGAAGTTCATCATAATCATCAGCATCTGAAATAAGTGTTTCGGATATTCTTCCAGCTGAGAGAGAGAGAATGAGAATAAGTGTTTTTTGCAGAATAGGCGACGCACAAGTTGTATGATGTGACATGTGTTCATCCTCAGATATATAAGGAGAAGAGCGAGATGACGAAGCCGACGGGGAAGAAAAGGAGGTACGCAGCCTGACGGTTAGTGTAGCACATGTTTGTGGTTGACCTTTAGCGGGGCGCTTGCCAGCGAAATTCATACAATTGAGTCGAAGCTCTGTATCTAAATAAAAAAGAAAAGCCCGACAGATTGACGAACGTATGGCACTCAGGGGAATATAACTTACGAGTAGAGGCACCCTGCTTCTTCAGCAACTCGCCTAATGTTAAGGATGTGGAACCAGTGAGCTGACGTTTCTTTCCTTTCTTCTTGCTCTCTGACTTTCGCCATACCCGAATATCGATTCGTGAGTTAATATCGACGTCGTAACTGACAGAGGGCCGACCATTTTAGGACTCGAGAATTCAAGTGTAAGTCACCAGACGTACAGACAAAACTGCTCCTTCAAGTTAATATTCTGCCCATCACAACCTAAAACTGTTTGTCGCTCCGAGTGGTGATCGACGTCGACGGTGACGATTGGTCGCCAGGACTTCTCAGGGCGGAGAAAGCGGAGGCCGTGAAGACGCACAACTTGTGAACAGGAATAGGTTTGAATCAGAACCTTGATTGCTACTTTGCGCACGTACTGGTTAAAAGCCAAGGCCTGTATCGAGACCGTCAGTGGTGAAACCAAACGAGAACGTCACCATCGCCCACTCACTCGGAAGACATCGGTCTGTAAAACGTATCTTTCTGTCAAGATTCAATGCAGAATAGACAAATCCGTTGGAGGGATGTATAAGCTGTGCATGTGAACCAAATATAGGTCACGGAGGTATTGAAATCTCACCTAGTAATTGAAACCGATTTTTATGAATTCAAGTCACAGCATTCTTGTACCGGAACTTCACGGGATTTATTCTAGTATATACATCTAATTTAGCTAAGTCATACCGTAGTAGGAACATATTGCGAAATGATGACCAGAATCAGGTATTGTCGACTTCAACTGAAAATAGATACTGTGCGTCTTGAATTGCACCAAAAATGTCCGAACAAAAACGCATATCATCCTGGTATATGATATATTGTGCACGCACCCTTTATTTGTGTCCGCAAGGCGTTTTGCTCATGTAAGAAAGCTGTTGGAAGCATTTTGTCACCACGGGTCACGGTAAATTTCAAGCTCCGCTAACGGCATCACTAAGATTTAATATCTGAGTGCATGTACTTCGACATGCCACTGTGCCTGACCCATCTACTACATTGGCACAACACCTTGCAGCCACAAAGAAAGGATGCGCGCACAATATGTCATATACCAGGACGATGAGCGTTTTTTTCGGACATTTTTGGTGCAATTCAAGACGCACAGTATCTATTTTCATTTGAAATCACAATACCTGATTCCGGTTATCTTTTCGCAATATGTTCCTACTTCAGTATGCCTTAGCTAAATTATATCTATATTACTAGAGACCTATTAGAATAAATCCCATGAAGCTCCGGTACAAGAATGTTGCGACTTAAATTCATAAAAATCGTTTTCAATTACTAGGTGAGATTTCAATCCAAAGATATTGCCTTATTTGGATTCTGTGGGAATGTCCAACTTGAAGATCGACTAAGACCCGCCGTGGAGAGAGAGGTTTCTTATTAGGTTTGCCATAAACTGTGGACCACCGTCTGTACTCCATCCACTCAGGACTGCGGCAACATAAGCGTAAGACTTGGAGCTGTGGATCACTGTTATCTATGTTGTGGAGTGAATCATTCGCTGGAACGTGCAGACAGCCCTCGTTCCATTCGGCCGTTCAAGCGCCTTGCATCTGTCGCTCCGCCTTTGCACTGCTCGACCTTGAAACGTGTCCCTTCTTGAAGCTCTAGTCTGTATTACGATCAGTCCCAATGTCAGCTTCAACGACGTCCCTCAACCCTACAATGCCGCCCCTCAACGTTAACCCTACAACGCCGCTTAAATCTACAAGATATAAACTAGTGAAGGCGTAAGTGTCGCCATTATGGACATCTTCATGTTCATCTCGTTTCCAGGCATCCACGCTCTAGAGAAGAGTTGGTTCCAGCCGGCGCTCTCCTTAGAAATCTTGATCAGTGGGTTCTTCCCCCTCAGCAATTATTAGATACCAATGCCGTGGCTTTGATTTTGACAAAAGATACATGTGTCGTCTAGATGGCTTACCTTGTGACTGGGAGCAGTTCATCCATCCGGATGGTAAACCATACTTCAGGCATATTGGCTGGAAAGTCGTCACAGAAGCTTATATTCGTGATACCCCTGTTCGTACCAACATAGAAAACCTCTACCATCGTGTTGAAGCGGCTCGAAAATCGCGCAAAACTGAACTCAACATATCCGACAACCGAGAATTATATCTTACCCTCGACCCGGACTCGAAAGCGTACTACTACTTCGTGGATCATGGGACACAATCAGTCTTCTGGCTTGATGACGTACCCTTGAAGGATTTGGGCTTGGGCGTCGAGGTACCACAAATGAGTTTTGGTGAGGAGTCATAAACTATAATTTATTTGCGTTTGCCGCTAATCGACCTTCACAGAACTGTTCATTCAGCGAAATTATTATCGTCATCTGGAGCACTTCCCGATTCACAATTCTTTACCGGGAGATGCAGAAGCTTTCCTTCTCAGCGCTTTGACTCATGCGTGCACAGGTGAGCGATCCTCGCATCTATGAGATATGCCAGTATCCGTTGGTGATTCATGTGACTTTTGCGTAGAGCATATGACTTCGCGAGATTGTTCCACTGGCCCTTGGAATGCTACAGATTGCAAGACTTACCTCGACCTGCTCGGTGGCCTTGATGGCGGTACTGGTTCCGATGTCCATAAGCCCTCCTCCTTATCTTAATGGTTTTTATAGCTCTACCAGGCTATAAGACGTGGTTTGTGTCGCG
>QLOR01000484.1:0-10632 GCA_003313825.1 Sarcodon aspratus
CCTAATTAGGCGGGGTACAGGACACTGCTACCACGCCTAGTTAGGCTCATCAGGTGGGCTTCACAGGTGTAAATAAATATTTATTTATTTATCAAGCAACTTAATAAGTAATCTATCCAGTGAGAAGTTTCTTAAGCCGCCTTTCATTTCGTCACGGCTGCCGAGTCAGCATCGGTGCTATCAGATAGCAGCAATTCGCCGCTATGTCGTCACAGGAAGATGAGCGAAACGAATCCGGAGGACCCGCAGACGAACTCTCCGGAGTTGTGAACGTTGGTGCGAAGAAGCGCAGGCTACAGAGAGCTTGTGATATATGTCGCCGAAGGAAAGGCAAGTATCAAATCATGTTCATCTTCCGAAACTTTCTTATCTTTTGCTCTGTATGTAGTTCGCTGTGAGTACCAACAGCGTCAGGTCTCTATACCACTCTCAATTGTAATTTCTAGGCGATGGCGGAAAAATGGTTAGTAATCAGTGTACAAACTGCAAGAACGGGAATCTACAGTGCACGTATGTCGAATCTCGTATAGTAAGCTCTCATTGCTAGCTTCTCTTTTAACCTGTCGTGCTTACACCGTCAGAAACGCGGTCCCACTAAACCGTGCGTGTTTCGTCTAATTTTCTCAGCAAACACTATCGAAATGCGACGTTATCGCACTTCAGGCCTGCAGAAACTCTTGAAACACGGCTAGACAAGATGGAACGAATGATCAGCAACGTGGGTTCGATCTTATATCTTATGAGAACCTTGACCGACCTACGTCTCAAGGCCCTCGCCGAAGCCGATCTTGCACCTGAGTCCCCCCCTAGACCTGACAAGGATTCTAGCAATTTAAAGCTCTCACCGGGGACTATTTCACTTCCATTTTTGTCTCCAGAAAACGCGCTAGAGGTGGACGACAACGAACTCTCGAGCAGTGACGAAGAAGCTGGAGCTGTACAGTTGTCGTATGATATGCAGAAATTGTCCGTCGACTCTACATTGCAACGGTTTTTCGGCAAAAGCTCTGGTGCAGTTCTCATCATGACTGCGATGGATGTCAAGAACAAGTATGCACAAGAGGGAGCTCCAAAAGCACTTGGTGTGAAGCGCCCTGAGTACTGGACAGCCCAACCAGTAGGAACGATCATTAGTCTTATTGATCGTCACTCACTCTGTCTTAGTGGGTCAGGGCAAAAATCATTTCGGCAAAAATGGACTATGAATTTCCCGAAGAGGACCTACTTTGGACACTCATTGGCAACTATTTCAACTATGTAAACTGTTTTTTGCCGTTACTACATCGCCCCACATTCGAGCAGCAAGTGGCTGACGGTCTTCACCGAAGGGATGGCGGGTTTGGTGGTTCATTGTCCCTCGTTTGCGCATTAGGTGCCCGCTTCTCAGACGATCCTCGTGTCCTCTTGGAAGGGACCGATTTAGTCCAATCCGCTGGCTGGGCCTGGTACGATCAAGTTCAACTAATTAGAAACCAGGGCTTGGCTCCACCCAGTATCTACGAAATACAGTCCTATAGTGTGAGCACGATTCTCACCATTTTTACACTCCTCGTTTGATATACTGGATCAGCTCGCTGGGAGCTACTTGTTGGGTTGTTCCTCTCCCCAAGCATGCTGGAACATCGTAGGAATCGGATTGAGGCTAATCCAGGACGTCGGAGCACACAGGAAGAAGGTTTACCAGGAAAAACCAACTATCAGCGATGAATTATGGAGACGGGCATTTTGGTGCCTCATATATCATGACCGTGTCAATAGTATTGCCGTTGGCCGCGCTCCTGCTCTAAACGACGAAGAGTAAGTCGCTTTCCCGTACCAAGCTCATGTCCTGCTCATCTTCTTACTGCAGCTTCGATCTTGATTTACCGACAGAGGTTGACGACGAGTATTGGGTTGATTCAGATTCAGATTTGGCATTCAAACAGCCACCCGGAAAACCCAGCGTGGTCAGCTTTTTCTGCGCTTTTGCGAAGCTGAACCAGATCGCAGCGTTTGCATTGCGAACCATTGTGAGGATACCTCATTCTTAGTATGCAATCAAATCAGAGTACTGATTGGATCCTATACAGTATTCCATTAACAGGTCGAAAGTTTTGCTGGGATATGTTGGTCCCCAATGGCAACAAAATATCGTTGCTCAATTGGATTCCGCCTTGAACAAGTGGGTAGACAATGCACCAGATCATCGTAGGTCACATTTTCTACCAATTAATTACGATATTTTCAGTCTTACCTTGTCTGTCATAGTTCGGTGGGACCCAAACCGCGAGAACGCATTGTTCTTTGACCAATCTGCCGTTCTCTATGCGTTTTATTACCAAACGCAGATTCTAGTTCATAGGCCCTTCATCCCGAAACCACATAAACCATCGTTGCTATCGTTCCCCTCGTTGGCCATCTGCACCAACGCCGCCAGATCCTGCAGTCATCTCGTTGACGTACAACGGAAAAGAAATAGCAAGCTCATGTACATGTCTCCGGTAATAATTAGTGTCCTTCTCTACGCCCAGTCAACGTGACTCTTTCTTCTGTAGCTGCCCGCGTTTACAGCTGGAATCGTACTACTTCTAAATATTTGGGGCGCGACAAAGTCTGGCATACGTATTGAACGCGACAGAGAGATGGCCGATGTGCACAAGTGTATGCAATTGCTTTTAGCTTGTGAAATCAGGTGCTTCATATTTCTGTGTTGAAATCAAGTCCTGACTAAAAAAATGCCGTCCGATCCCAGATGTCATTTTGCTGGAAGATTTTGGTGATTCCGTTTTATCCCTCGTCTGATTTCCACTGATATATTTCATAAAGTGATATCTTGCGAGACTTGGCTGAAGCGAGTAAACTTGCCCTTCCAGACCCCGGCCTGCCGGCCTCAAAGAAGCGATCCCGGGGATCTGACGCGCCAGCAATGTCGTCTCCTACCACTGAAGAACCCGAAGGATCAGGTGGGAATCGCCAAAAAGCAGGCTTTCGTCGGTTTTCCAATGCGAGTGGCCACAGCAGCACAAACAGTTCGCCGTCACCGCAGCTTTTCCCCCATATCTTCGACAATGCTGGGACTTTGCCCATGCACACAGTAGATTTAGGAAAGTTGCCATTGCATCGCGGCGTCAAGTATCCTACGAATGTCGGGTTCGACGGCATAAGGAGCGAGAGCTGGAGCCCGACTAGTTTTCTATCCAAGCCTCTGCCTTCTACCTCTCAGATGACAATGTCACACGGGATTTCCGGCATAGGCATTGGACAAGACGATCAGCATGCTGCATTTAGTTTGGCAGGTCAGGCTGTGGATGACCAGTTTGGGGGAGTCCTCGGGTCGGGGCATGTTGGGTCGTTCCAAACCTCAAGCTTTGGCCTTGGGGCGGAATCGTTCGAGGTACAAGGACTGCCGCAGAATTCACAACAGCAGCCAGTTCATCCCGCACAACTTGGACATGCGCCTATGTTTACACCACATGATGCGACTGACACGGAGATCCCGGAGCTTTTGGACATTTTATTTCGACAACCCGCACAGCCTCAGAACGCACAGCAGCAGCAGCAGACTTACGGTCAGAATTCCGAAGCATTTATGCATAGGGATACGTTGCAGATGTGGTCGAATGCGCCGAGTGGATTTGAGTTAGTCTTTCAGTCTTTGTCGGTAGTTATTCTTGACTCACACTTTGATTCCATAGTTGGAGCGATTGGTCGGAATACATCGACAATTTCAATGATCTTCAAGGATTATCATCGACGGGCGATTCTGGAATTTTGGGCGACGTGTTGCCTTAGACGGTATTTTGCTTCCTGCTTTGTTGGGCCGATTTGTGAATGTGATAGTTCTATGCCTGCACCGTTATTTTACGTGTACCTTTATCTATACCCAGGTCATGTCCTAGGATGAGTTTTGTATTTGTAAATTAAGCCTGCGTGACCCACACAGATGCTTGGTTTGAATGTAGCCAATATAGACATGTGCGTGTAAAAAAGCCATATTTGTCTGTACAAACGTTTGAACCAACAATCCAATAAGGCAGCACCGCAGTCGATTCTTGTCTCCCAAGACTTCGGGTTCGAATCGTGTCCGAATCGTGGGACCAGATCGATGGCGAGCTCCGGAATTTGACGTTTGTTTCGAAATCTCCTGTATGGCGTTGGTCATCAAGTCGGCAGCTATACGGTGCTCCCGGGCCAGCCAGCTCTTTCATCCAGGTTGGTTCTAGCAACTGTGATATCAAGACTAGGCACAGAAGCCCGCTGGGAGAGGGGAGGGGAGGGAGGAATAGACGGAATAGACCCGGAGATACAGCGTAAAGAGGACTGATGCGGGTTCCATGAGGGCGTCTGCCTTTGTTACGTTCCCACAGGGACTTGGGGCTGGGTGGGATATTACTTATTGGACTGGATTATGCGTTCTTGTTTTTTCCCTGGTTAGTTTATCCGAGGATTCTTTGCCTTGAGAGACAGTTCTGAAGTGCCTGGGATGCGGGTTGTTCGGATTGGTGATGTTCTATGTTAGAAAGGATGTGTGTTTGTGCGTGTGGAGCATATTTTATTTTTAGATTTAGGACATCTTTTGCGTTTCTTATTGGGAGTCAAGTTTTGGTGCTGGGTGGCGATGATAGGGCAGCAGAGACCGGTGATAGGAAAAGTGTGGGGGGATGGCAGACACGTTTGTATGTCACGGGGAGTTTTGTTAGACGCCTTGGGTCGTTCGGTGATCATGATTGGAGGGTGTGGAGACGGGAGCTTTGCATATAATTGGACGACTTTGTTGCGGGAGTTTGATAGGAGCTTGGAAGGATGTCAGAATATAACTGATCCAGGGAAGAAGAAAGATGTTTGGAGAGCATACATAGAGGGGTTTGGTAGCTTCATTTGCGAGCCAGGTAGAGTCTACTGCAATAGATTGTGCTTGGTGTGCGCGTTGTGCTGACTGTTCGCCAGTGTCTTCATAGTTTGGTTCTCGGACTCTGGACCAAAAAGTGAGATTTGTCAACAGGTTCCGGTCAAGGACGGACAGTGGTAGAAACACGTACTGGATAACTGGAGGCGGTTTTGGCACCAGTTCAATACGTTTTGGAGGTAAGGAGCTTGATATCAAGCGAAATGCTAGACAAGACACTTGCGTCAGGCCCAATACCTGTTAAAAAACTCGACCCAAGTAGTGTGCTCACTTGCAGCTTCTTCAACCGTGGTGGTAGCACTTCGATCATCATGAACAACCTTCCTACGTTTCCTGCTGGGTCTATCTCCACTGCCGGCGTCACCTGTTGTTTGCCGTAACCGTTTGAGATCCAGCCCACGGTTTAACAGAATCTGGTCAAGGTGAGCTCGTAGCTCTTCCTTGTCGCTTCCGGTTGCCAATTCATCGACATCACTGTCACGAGTCAAATCAGCTCGAGATGCTGGTTGAGTCGTCTGAGCAAGAACATGCGGGTTCGTATGTCGTGGAATATTCATTAGTTAGTGGTAGCAATGATGAAGTTTATTTGTCCTTGTTTACCAACGCCTTCTATCAACATCCAAAAGAAGAATACAAGCTGAAATTTCTCTCTCATCCAGATTTTTCTTCCCCGAGATCGACTCGGCTACCGCTATGGCGAAGAAACTCGAAACGACTACAGAAAAAGTCCCCGCACATGCTCCTGACTCTATCCCACGCACAAAACCGAAAGCAAAACCTAAACCTTCGGAATCTGTTGTTGTACCAGAGAATAAAACCAAGACTAGGAAGAGGAAGGATGTAGAGACTGTTGGGGACGATGTACACGATATGGAGCTCGAGAAGAAGCAGAAAAATAAGAAGGTGAAGGTCTCAGAGGGTCTTTCAGAAGTAGGGAATGGAAAGAAGGCGAAAAGCAGCAGAGTCGTATCCGCACATGCGAAACCAAAGGATGACCACAAGGTCACCCCTGCCAAAACTCAGAAAAACGGCAAGAAGCCGGCAGTTATTCACGTCCAGCCTGAAGAAGTTGAGGAGGAGGGAAGTGAAGATGACGACGAATGGCATGGGATCGGGGAACAACACGAGGTAAAACAATCTCTGGACACAAACAAACAGCCCACAAAACCGAAATCCTTGGTTGAAAAGAAATTTCCTGCCGAGCAGCTGAGCTCGAAACAGAAAAACTCACAGTCGGCATCGAAACCAGCCGCTGACGTTGATGAAGACGCCGATGACAATGATGATGATGAAGATGTCTATCTGCACGGATTCTCTTCAGATAGTCAGGACTCCTCGGACGAAGATGATATGGCCGATGACGCCCTTCCGCTTGATGTTCAAAAGCTACCCACGGTTGCGAAGGATGATAAAGTGGTCAAACAGAAGCTCGATAAAGCAAAACGGCAACCGGCAGGTGTTTATCATCGTTGGATGACGACAACTTCTCACTTGATTTTGAATTGATAACAGACCGAGGATCGCGGAGTTGTATATCTTGCACGAATACCCCATGGATTTTATGAAGATCAGATGAGAGCGTACTTCACACAATTTGGGGACGTTGCTCGAGTACGCCTTTCCCGCAATAGAAAGGTTTGCATCTTCATTTGTCAAATTTCGGCATTATTTATGGACCGTATACTGTAGACTGGCCGCTCAAAACACTATGGATACATCGAATTTGAATCATCTCGTGTTGCAGAGATTGTGGCTGAAACAATGGACAATTACCTGCTGATGGGACACATTCTCCGGTGCAACGTTATCCCCAAAAACGAGGTGCACCCTGAATTATGGGTTGGAGCGAACAAGAAGTTTAAGGTAATACCACGAGCCCTCCTCGAGAGTGACGCACAAAATAAAGTCAGTGTGTTCGGTTGCATTCGTGGTAGGCAACTCTGATAAGATGGTTCTAGCCTCGGACAAAGAAAGAGCAAACAAAAGCAGGAGAAAGGCTAATTCGTCGACAACAACTAAAGAAACGGAAACTGGACGAGAAGGGAATAGAGTACGACTTTGACATTGCAGCATATGTGGGTTTCCATCTCGCCCGTTCGTAACGTCATTTTAAAATCGCCTACTTTCAGAGCAAGAGGACAAAGACGACAAAATCATGAAATTATTGATAAACTAATTATAATAGACCCGATGTTTGTCAAAGGCGTTCGTACTCTCCGGCTGTTCCGAGATGAGATCCTTTCGAGCAGCCTCGTGAAATACACAGGTGATTTGGGGTCTTCTATAATTTTGCAACTCTGCGAGCCTTGTCGTCTTTTGTTACGACTACCTGTGGGTTTTCCTCCTGTGCATGTATCAGCTGTTCCTTTGGTTTTTCTCCTGGTGTTATCTGGGAAGGTTCAGAAGGCTCCGAGAACGCAGACGCTGGGGGGTCATCCTATTTACTATCCATGAGTTTTTGTTTGGTAAACATGAGCATCCAGGCCACACACATACTTGCGATGGTCTAGTTGGTTGTGATCCTGGTGCTTCTTGTGCGTCCTCGGGGATATCATCGGAAGAGCTTGGAGCAACGATTGACACGAGTGACTGCATGATTTTGGAAATCATCTGAAGAATGATGGATGTGGTAAAGCCACCGATGTTCTAGTACGGGTTGTGGAACAGAAGAGAATAGGTGTGCGCCCCTTTCGTTGATTCTGGTTCTACAGTGACGTCAATCTCCGTCCTCGATCATTTCGATGTTGCCTCGCTAGACTCTTCGCAGACGCTCCGAGTCTACTGTATATCTTCCTAACTTCAGACCTGACTAGCTCCTTCGAGACGATTCAAAGATGATACTATCTCCATTGAATGGATTCTCGGAAGCGGAACCCAGATCTGATCCGTGTAAGTTGATGGCATCGTTATATCGCTATACATACCTTGACAAGTCTGTGTGGTGTCGAGATCAAAATGGGGAGATGCGGGTTCCTTTAGAGCGTCAATTGTTCTTTGTATGTGGTTAATTATCAGAACCTGTTGTGGAAGGATGTTGATCGACGTAGCGCTTAGTGGGGCGGCCTTTATTTGGGTGTTAGTATAGGCTGTCCAAGGTACAACTACGGCAGGGCACTTGATGTAGGCCCCAAGCGATATCATAGTGTTACTCTGGTTTATTAGTCTTGGCAAGTACACGGCGACGGGTGGAATACTAGGTTCAATGGAGGAACGGTACGATAGTACGATGGCGACCGCAGCAAGGATGCAAGGGCTGCATGCGGGGAGACATCCAAGTCTTACTTTATCTCTCTTGCCATCTCATCAGGTCATATAATAGAAAATGCACCACATGTTTTTTCTCCCCATTCAAGGCACGCACATTCATTGTGTTACTATTCCGGTGCCTAGGGGGGCCCGGGGGTGCAGTGAGAAACGTTGGTGAGATGATTAATATATAGGAAGAATAGAGGCACGGAAGACCAAAGTACTAGACCGAGCCTGAGGCCGCCGCGCTCACTAGTAAGCCTTTTCTCGTACCGTGGGATTTTTTTCTGAGAGCGGTTCTTTCGTTGAGCCGGTGGTTTTTTTGAAATGGGAGGAAGAGGGAGAATGATTGACGGTATATGGGTACTATAGTGATATCAGATTTGGATTTTCAGTTGGAGGGAGGTGACCAGTCATAGCAACGAGATCTACTGCCAGTTAGAGAGAGAGCTTCTTGCTAATTTATTTATCACTTTAATTTTTACCAAAAGACTTTTTTTCTCTCTGGGCATGTGAGACGTTGGACGAACGTTTGTTGTTGTGTGGAATTATTCTTTAGACCGGCAGGCCATCATTTTTTCATTACCGTACCGACGTGCCTTTTTTTTACTATTATCACGGGTTTTAAAATGTCTCCGCTCTGCGACTACGCTGAGAGAACAAGTAGCGTCTGGTGAGGAGAAGAATTATCTACATACTAGATGCTGTAGGTAGAGAGCCTGGGAGACTCCCAATAAATGGGTCCACAGCCACACATCACTGGCATCAACGCTGTCGGTAAAAAACAGTCAGCCCTGATCGACCGTGGGAGCGATCAGTTCTTGAAGATCCCGCAAACAACTTCAACCCGAATGGCATTCTTTTTCTGTCCAGCTTGCAAAGTTGAAACTCGACGACCGGATAATACGACTTCAGAAGTAAAGTATCCGACTTCGCTTGAAACCCAAATTCAATGGTGCGCGTGATATGATGTATTGAACGACAAGACGCCGTTGGTAAAGCGAAACGCCAGTTCCGAAACGCTCTTCCCAAGTAGCCGCATGTGTATTGCTGCTAACGTTGTATCATACAGGGAAACTGTCTCGCATGGAGCGACAACTTGTTGCGAGACTCTTGCGTGTAGTTGGAAGGGACGACCTACTGGGCTACACTTGCGCAGGGCTCTTCTTGCAGGAGTAAATGGATTTACTGATTGGCGACCTTGGCCATATGATTGCTCGCTGTCAACAAACAGCCAATGTACACCGCCCGACTAGGATTGCTCGTGTCCTCTCCAACGACCCTTGGATGTGTTACGTGATACAATGATGGGACAACCTCAGCATATGGGTTGTCTGTTTCCTTCCAGCGCGCGCTGCTGTGCTCGGTACGTACAACAGTCAGAACGGGAGCAGGTCTTGACTTATTCGACGCATATTGCGCATCCTCGCAGCTGTATACGAACGTTCGTTTGCCACTTATGTGAATCGCCGACGACTGTGTATGCATTCGCCGCGGATCACCGCCAAACCGAATTGATATAGACCGAGAGCTATAGAACGCTAAGATCAGGTATGCAATGGTCTTTAGTAGTCTAACATATGGTGCTGATAGATTCCGTGAAGCATGATAATGGTGACATGCACGCGAATCGAGGCTAATAATTACTCAAGCCTGTGCGTGCGGTGGGTGGTCCGCCAGTATATGAAATTTCTATTGGTCTGTCGCAACGTATAGAAGGAAGCGGCGGTGGCGCATTGCATGAGATATATTGCTGATCTAGGAAGGGACATTGGCAGACTGGTGTCACCTTACGTGAAGTCGAATCGGGTCAAATTGAACCCTATGACGGCAATTCCTGGGAGCCTTTAGGGACCCCGTTGTTCCTCGTCGACCGCTCCGAGTCAGGACTAAGTGCCAAGGAGCAACTAACAGGGTTTGCGCAGGACCCGTACTGTTTCAACGTTCGTTGGAATACTTGGACATACGACGCTTGAAATCTGGAATATGTGTAGTGGTATTTTCGAAGCGGCGAGTCTGGATTTGACAATTGCCATTCAGATGTAATGAATCTAATCGAGGATACGATTCAATTGCTATCACAACCGAATGGTATGGGGCGGAGTTTCAATCAGTGTGCGTTCTAGGCTTTTTTTTTTGTTGTGAAAAACAAATTCAGGGCTTACTATATGCTACTCTTATCGTGAGTGCGGGTGTTTGAGGTGGGTATCGCTGGAAGAGGATACAGGCGCAGCATGAGGATGAACGCAGGTGGGACGCTCCCAGCAGGTGTTGATGAGATGATGCTGCTATATGAAGAAAGGTACCTCTCACATGAGCCCACCGGTATAATTGACAGGGTTTGCTTCCGGGTATCATCCCGTTATGTAACTGGCAAATAAATCAAGCAGATCTTATATTCATCGACCGACGATCGTCGTCCAGAGTCTCTGGTGTTGCTAGCGGGAGCGGGTGATGCTCGCGATAGCAGACGGCGGGACTGGGGGGGGGGGGGGGGGGGG
>QLOR01000484.1:10652-34918 GCA_003313825.1 Sarcodon aspratus
GGGGGGGGGGGGGGGGGGGGGGGGGGGGGATGTCGATGAAGCAGGACAAGCGACAGCCGGAGACGACCTGGTGGCACAAAGATGGGTGGGAGCGAATAAGGAAACGAATGTGTCTGGGAATTGCCGGAAATGCAGCGTACGACCGGATTAGGCACGAACGTGTCAGGCACTTGTCACTCACTTCTCGGACAGAGGATGGCCCCGTTTGCAAATGTGTGTCTTCCACATCGATTCCACGGGAATCGCGCACTGAGATCCGGGCCTATTAAATAAACGCGCGTTCTGCCTATCTCGTCTTTCCCATCTTTGTTGCCGCTCGTCCCTCCCCACGCTCTCACCTTTTCTTCTGGTGATCTAGAGCCATGGCCACTGCTGAAAAGTCTTCAAGCAATGACTCTATCGGAAAGAGGGCCGTCGACCTCGACGAGAGGCGGCGCGCTGCTTTGGCTGAAATCGATAATGCCAAGTTTTCGTCCGTACTTGTTCCTTTATGTCTCGTCTCGTCTTTTCTCACTTCTTGTTCTTCTTTCACAGATGGTTTCACGTAAAGGTTTGCCTGGTGGCTGGAACAGGGTTTTTCACCGATGCGTAAGTGCAATAATCATCTGTCCTTCTTGCTCCTTTCTAATCCTTTTTATCCTCCCGCCAGTTACGATATTTTCGCCATCAACATTGGTGCAACCATGTTGGGATACGTATACGGAGCCGGTTCGTTTCCCAATCGCGTCAACAACCATCTACCATCTGATAGACTGTCAATCTTCCTCCACTAGGTCAAAAACTAAATACTCAACAGGATCTCGGTGTGAAGGTGGCTACTCCCGTCGGTACTTTATGCGGTCAACTCTTCTTCGGATGGCTGGCAGATGTTGTCGGTCGTAAGAGAATGTGTATGTGGTTATAAGTATCCCCAGCATTAGAATCCGTTCCAGCTAACATGTCATGTCTAGACGGTTTTGAATTGATGATTATCATCGTCGCTACCTTCGCCCAAGCATTATCAGGCCAGGCTCCTGCTGTTGGTATCATCGGTGTCCTCGTCGTTTGGCGGTTCATAGTGAGCATTGAGTATCAGTTTATCTCTCTGCTTCTTGTCCTTATGCTTTTGTGTTAGCAAGGGATAGGTATAGGAGGAGATTATCCTCTAAGTGCCGTAATCGCCTCAGAGTTTTCGTCCACTCGTATACGTGGTCGTTTGATGACTGCCACCTTTGCTGCTCAAGGTTTCGGAAACTTCAGTGCGTTGTTATATAAAACCCTATAGTTGACGATCCTGATGACGTCTAATTCATAATTAGCTGCAGCACTTGTGGCTTTGATCGTAGTCTCTGCTTATAAGACCTCGATTCTTAATGACAATCCGGCCAATCTGAAACATGTAGACTATTGTTGGCGTCTACTCATTGGCTTGGGTTGCGTACCTGCTGTCATCGCCCTTTACTTCCGGCTAACGATCCCCGAAACACCTCGTTTCACTATGGATGTCGAACGGAATGTAAGGCGTGCGGCAGAGGACATTGATCAAGTCGTCAAAGGCGGCGGAGCAACCGCTGATGATGAGCTTATTGTTCGAAAAGCAGAGGTCCCCAAAGCTAGTTGGGCTGACTTCAAAGCTCATTTCGGCCAGTGGAAGAACATGAAAGTCTTGATTGGAACGTCTTGGTCTTGGTTCGCTCTAGATGTAAGGTGGTTGTGTGTTTGCGACGCTTTTACCGTTTTTGTCTGTTCATCTCTAATACCTGATAATATTACAGATCGCCTTCTACGGCCTTGGTCTCAACTCGTCTACCATCCTTCAAGCCATTGGTTTCGGTACACCAATTACAAAGGGCACACGAGGAGTGTACGACTCTCTGATAAACGTTTCTGTCGGAAATCTGATCCTCTCCGTTGCTGGTCTCATCCCTGGTTACTGGGTGTCATTCGCTTTAATCGATGTCTGGGGAAGGAAGCCGATCCAGTTGATGGGCTTTACCATGCTCACCATCCTTTTTGTCATCTTGGGTACGTAATACTTTAGTTCACAAGTCTAGGTTGATATTGACGTCTATACTACAAGGCTTTGCATATGATAAACTTACTGCTACCCACTCTGCTAGCAAGGCATTTGTCTTCCTGTACTGTCTGACCAACTTTTTCCAAAACTTTGGTCCCAATACCACCACTTTCGTCGTTCCAGGAGAGGTGTTCCCTACCCGATACAGGTCGACTGCACATGGTATCTCCGCTGCCTCAGGCAAGTTGGGAGCCATCATTGCTCAAGTCGGTTTCATACAACTGAAGGACATCGGCGGCACAAACAAATTCCTCAAGCATATGTAAGTCCAAAAATAACTGTTATTACGCTGAGAGCTGTGTGTTGACGATCTTTGGGGGTTTTTCTAGCTTGGAGATCTTTGCGTTGTTCATGTTGACTGGAATTTTCTCGACATTGCTGATCCCAGAGACGAACCAAAAGTCGTTGGAAGAGCTATCCAACGAAGACCAAGATGGATTTGTCCGAGGTTAGTTGCTTTGTCAACGTCAATATATATGCTTGAACTGAATCGACTCTCTCTCTTCCCGCTGATATAGGAAGCAGGGTCACTGCTGTGTAAATGAGTGGGAACCTGTGTCGCGCCATTATTTTGATATTTTTTTATTATATTATGTTGCCCATTTTTCCTAGTCACGATTCCTGTGTAGTTGTAATGACGACCGGTGCAATATTCTCCTTTCAATTCATTACGGCCTTACTCAGGGACCTATGTGCTCTTATGGGGACTCGTGCAGTGTGGGGTGTGACATGTGTGCAGAGTGCTTTTCAGATGGTGGCGTTGATCGATTGATCATCGGTAACATGTAACAAACATGACGTTATCAGGGCGCAACAACGTTCGAGACTCTGCTATGTACAACTCTCTGACAAATTTGGCAGCCCGTGAGCATGGGACACTTGGCTAACTTGCGAATCGGAGAAACGTAAGATGTATTCTGTACAAGTTTGATTTGCGACTGCTCTTTCCTCAGAAGATGATAATTGGAATTGTATTAGCTTATCAAACGTGCGTCAAACTATCAAATCAACCTTTGATGTCTCACAGCATACGTTCATGTGATGTGCATACTATAACATGAATTGAGTTTGTTGTTTCGCCGGTTTTTTTGATAGATTTGACCGGTGATAGCCTTTTTATTTCCCTTGGCATTCATATTGACTGCCGTGCCAAGGAGGGAAACGAGCGCTCAAGTTGTTTTTTTCAAGTTTGTTAGGAAGCAGATGATCGTGTTGAGATATAAGCGTGGAGTTTATTCTTGTTTGTCGGGCCTAGCGAGGGTTTCTGGAGAATATACAAAGTGTATTGTTCTAGGCGTGTGCTCTCTCGGGAATAAACGATAGACGCGTCGACTGCGGGACATGAACGTTGAACAGTCATAGTGATGGGCGGTACTGATTGAAGTGTATTGTTTGTTTAATCGGTGATGCTACTTAGGATAAAATGGATTTTTGAGTTGGGGTGCCGTTATGTATATTGACCGCAGTTTGAGTTAGGGTGTGTAAATGGGGAGTTTTTTTATGGGTTAGTCCTGGTTGTCGAACTTGGTAGGTAGGCCGAGTGTGTTCAAGAGCATGTGTAGGGTTGATGAGTGTTCGGGAAAGCAGTTTGTTGTCGAATTAAGTACACATGCTGAGGAGGCAACGAAATATGCGTAAAAAAACAAAAAAGAAGACGAGTTACTGCACCTTTTGAGAGAGAAGAGATTTTGGAATAGTTCTCTCGTTCATATATAAAAAGATCGTGGATAAGCAAAAAAACGAAGAAACGCGTGCTGTAATGCTAACTTGTTGCTCGTCCCGAGATTTGGGCGTGGTTTCGAGCGAAAAACTGTGAAGTCGAAAGTTTGGCCAGAGAGAGAAAAAAGGGTTCCGTAGTTTGTAGAGCACAAATCGC
Organism: Sarcodon aspratus; assembly: GCA_003313825.1. NCBI lineage: Eukaryota > Fungi > Basidiomycota > Agaricomycetes > Thelephorales > Thelephoraceae > Sarcodon > Sarcodon aspratus. The sequence goes on from QLOR01000484.1 coordinate 14,585, forward strand.
GCAAGGGACGATGAGATGTTCTCGAGATAAACCCCAAGTCTAGATCCAGAGATGCCACGCGCCGTGTCGGGAGACAGCTCCTGATAAATCTATGTCGGATTCGCTGCAGAAGGTCTTTTATTTGGGGTTGCCGAGAAGTTCCAACCGCGAAGAGAGAAAGAGTTGGTCCAGGCCAAGTAAAACATGTCTGCATACGAGCACGCAAGACTTCTATTGTGAACGACTGGAGTGCGTTGGCAACAGAAAACGCAGCATCTGGTGGGTTGTGTTTGGCAGAAATCCGCCTCAGCCGCAGGCTAGCTGTTAGAGGAAACAGTCTGAGACATATTCAGACAAGACAGATACGACGAAGGACAAGTTCTGCTGAAGCTAGGAGAGAGCAAGATAGGGATCCGACAGTCATGAAGGGTTGGAACGAAACGACGCGACTCGACATCATATAGGATTTTTTGCTCACGATAACTGCGCCTCTCTAATATTCAAAGTAACTCTAACCACCAGTAGCGAAGAATCGAAATGCGATAGCAGCTACCGTCCCGTTCCTCCTTATACTGCAAATGTCGGGCGATATCGATTTTCCTGAAGCACTTCATTGTCGCCGCAGCCCTCTTCGACATTCTGCTCAGGCTTCACGTCTACACAGTTGAGAGACCGTCACTGTCTTGAGATTCATAGAACATCCGAGTCGAAGCTCTCCATCTACATATGCCTAGGATCTCCTGCAAATTACTGTTCTCCGAACCAAGTTCGCATTCCGAATCCAGAATATTCCGTCGATGCCCATTGCCAGCGCAAATCACAGATGACAGAAGTCAATTGGAGTTTGAGCATCATTGCCGTTTACCTGACTCAAACAGTTCCCCCTTCGACTGCTCGAAAAGACTGGAGCTGGCGACCATTATTGCTATGGTGAGTGCGCGATTCCACCACTACTTTCCTTTTAGAAACTTAGGAGGATGTGTTTCCAGCGAACAATTCAGCAAGGGTCGACCTATGCTTTGGATTCAAACCCGGATTTCTCCCCAATCTTGTTGTTCCGACAACCCCTTCTTGCTTTACGATATTGACCGAATACATTTGTATTAACGACGAAATTGCCCGGCCTGCGAGCATTCAACCCCATTGTCATGGAGAAACGGGGTTTCGAACATAACACAGGTTTCAAGAATCAAGAGCAACTTGTTCGGCTCTGAACTAATGACTTGAGGATTATTAACAATCCTCGATTCTTGCACGATATGACAGGTATGCGAATATAGCCTGTTTCCAAGCATACATTGATTTGCTTACCAGTATACCGAGTTCGGTAACCCAGTATATGCAAAACGAAAGGCAACAGGCTTCATCGATTGTGGACACCGTAGAACGGCACAAAGACCCCTCCGAGCATACTTATGTGCATGGTTTTTAACAACAGCAAGTGGGGATGCGTTAGGTAACACATATTCATGTGTTTCTCCATCTCCGTAAAATACTCCACATCCTCAAGACGGACGCAAACCGGAGATATTCTGGCTTCCTCGACAAGGCCGGAGGTGCATAGCCAGCTATATATGGACCACAAGTCATCCCAGTTCTCTCCTCGTGTTTTGGACCCGAGCATAGTGTTCCAGGGACGTGCAGATGTCGACATTAAGAGTGGTCCAACGGTTCAAGAAACGAAGAACATTATCCATTCCATCCCCCTCTGGATTCCGTTTTCTTCATTATTAACTAGTTTCAAGATTTTCATGCCCCCGTTTTCTCGTTTAGCCACCACACTTTTTGTCCTCGCACAGATTTGTTCCATCACAGCTTATCCTACCCCCTCTAACCATAGAATTACCACCCAAAGATACTCTCGGACAACAACAACATCTGCTCCTCGTTTTGTTGTCTATGGGTTCGTTGTTTCCATCCATATCGATTTCCCCCACCAAAACTCTTACCCCCATTACTTATAGCGACAGGTACAACACCAATGGTGCTCCCACTGCTGCCGACATATCAGGATTCAATGTCTTGTGAGAATTTTTATTGTCCCGCCGTTCGTTGTCGCGATTTGACTTGCCCTCGTCAAGTGCTCTTCCGTTCTTCTTGTCCTCTGGTCCTGCAGACAATGCTTTAGCGTGGAAATTATTGACTAACGCTCAGCGCGCATCCATCAAGGCTGAATATGCTGCGGCTGGAATTTCGCTCATCGTTTGTGCATTCGGTTCGACAGATCTTCCTACTAGCAAAGATCCTACGGCAACTGCGAACAGTATTGCTACTTTCGTAAAACGTACGTACTGAGCACTCTTATAATCGTTTACACCCCAACTTTCATGTAGAGTACGCTCTGGACGGTGTCGACGTAGACTATGAGGATCTTGCCGCAATGGAAACTGGCACTGCTGAACCCTGGCTCATTTCATTCACGCAAGCCCTTAGAGCTGAACTTCCACAAGGCAAATACATCTTAACACACTCTCGTACGTCACGGATTTTCCGTCTGTTGCTTTTGGCATAATTATGATTTATTCTAACAGCCGTTGCTCCTTGGTATATTATCTCGATGTCTCTTTGGTAGAGATCCTGACATTTTGCAACAAGGTTTAATGGTAACCAGATTGGCGGAGGATACATCAAGATTGACCAGCAAGTAGGCTCAGACATTGACTGGTACAATGTTCAGGTAAGCCAAGTTTTCTTCGATGTTATTTTGCTTCTTGTAACCATCGCATTCTAGTTCTACAACCGTGAGCCTCTGCTTATTGCATGCATTTGCGGAACAAAACTTAACCCAGTGTGCAGAGGGTGCAACCGAGTACACGACTTGCAATAACTTACTCAATTCTGCTGGTGGAACCCTCCCTGATTCTTCCTTGTTCGAGATTGCAAAGAGTGTGAACATGAACAAACTTGTGATCGGAAAGCCCGCCACTGCTGCAGATGCTACTATCGGTTACGTCGATCCAAGCACTCTCGCCACATGCATCAGTCAGGCCAAGAGTAAAGGATGGAGTAAGTAGTTTCGGTGTTGTTGAATTATTTCGATTCGCTAACTTTTTTTTGTGTCATATCAGATGCTGGTGTTGCGGTCTGGCAGGTGACCTTTTACTCTCCCAGGTTCGAAATCTGTAGATTGATTCTTTTTTCATCAGTACCCTGATGCCAATCATGCATGGATCACTGCTGCTCGTGGCTCTGCGTTCCCTGTGTAAAATATGACTTTTTCGTTCTTATCTTTTACGGGCTGCACGGTTCAGCCTTACGATGTGGACGAGTCGCGTTGAAGGCAACCACGCACTCGTCATCATTGTTGCTTCCTATCACGAGTTTATTGAAGTGTTATTTAATTATCATATGCTGTAGTATCAGAAAGCTGTTGTTGTTGTGTGTTTAAGACAATCGGAGTCACATACACTTGCCTACCTGATGACGACTCTGCGTTGAAGCATGGGTTGAAGCATAGGTTGAAGCTGCCACAATAACACAAGCATGAAATGGCTCAACGCGGCCGGCTTGTCGCCAGGTGAGAAAACTTCATCCGCTGAGCCAGCATGCCATTTAAAGGGACCGGAACACAAATACGAATGGTCTTGTCATACTAACTTCCAATGATATGATGAAGGATTCAGAAGAAGTGCCACACGTGCGTTGAACAATAAACGTGCGGAACATACTTTGAAATAAATGAAAATCATCATACGATAATTTGGCAAGTGACTCGGACGATTGGTGGCTGTTCTGTTATACTAGAGGCGTTCACAGGAAATGCTGAGATGAGTTATGCTCGCGAGGAATTTGGTAAGAGTCAGCTCGGACTCAGAGCCTAGGCTGTTGCCGAATTAGTCGGGTTGTGAATAGAAAGCAGTGAGGGGTGGGTGGTCGTTGTTAGGTGTTGTAATACAATTATGAGAGTCCTTGTTAGAGGCGGGCGATGCCAGCTTTGAAAGGGAAGCACTGACGCAGAGACTGATAGGTGTTTGTAGTGGCGTATACCAGTATAGCTTTGAACCTATGCTATCAATTTGAAGATGTAGAAATAGAAAGAATCTCCACTCAGATGGAGACATCTAGACACTACCATCATAGTACCATGATGCATTTAATGGCCTCGGCAAGGGGAGGTCCACTAATAGGTGCGATTTGACGTCTCCCGCAGTTTGCATTTAAACGTCCTCACACATTAGACAGTGATTGGGGAGGCAAAAGAGTGTTTCTTAGGACGTTTGAATTGTGACTAATTCAATACCGGGGAGAGTTCAATTCTCACAGCATTTACGCTCTCGGTCGGAATAAATGGCACTGCCAAAGCAATGAGTTACATCCAAGTCTGATAATATATAGTGTTTATGCTTCTCGTATAACACAACTTTATGACCTTATATCATAGTACATATTTTGCGATAGAAGTTCCACCGAGTTGTGAGTAATAATGGGCTTGCATGCACTGATGTCGTTCTGTGGTTCTGATGAAGTCGGTGAAGGAGGCATAGTAATAATTAGTAACTGGAGGGCTTTGTCGAACTACCAAGTTCTTGAATAATAGTAACTCGAATGGATGTCCTGGTTCTACTGTAAAGCTCATCATGATCATCAGATGTCGTCTTGTGAGATGGGAGCGCACGGATAAACTAAACTATCTATTCCGACTCAGCGGAGATTACACAGGTTCCAAAACTCATAATAAGTAGAAATATTCGGACACAGTACTCCGGATGCCTGAATTCAATCTGGAGTAAGAAGTACGAGTGGAATGTCTTTTTTTTTTTTGGAAATCTCATCCTGATCCAGTCAAAAGTCTGGGAAATGACGAGATCTTCGCGCAGAAATCTGAGATTATTGTTGCCAATGAAACTAAATTTGGATCACGGACCCGACAGGAGTTCTTTGGAATTCTTGGAAACGTGCGACCGTTGGAACTTGGAAGCATGTGCAGTGGTTTTCGATTCCCACGAATTCAACGCCACGATCATGTCACAAGGACCGTCTCGCCCGATAATAGTATTATGTGCTAGCAACCACTTGTGTAAGGACGCTTGCGAACTAGTAAAAGCTTTGCTGAATGCTGATGGCGGCCCTCCACACTTGAAGTCATATTCATAATCCACTTGTTGCGATCCACTCTTCCCCCAATAGTCCACCTTCTTCGGATGCTGTGTGTGCTGAGCTCATCATCGCTGTTGCTCCACACACGTTCCCTTCGGTCAAGCTGCACAGGATCCCGCCGCAATCTCCTCTCTCGTTTTCCTTATTTATCGTCGCTGCCAGCTGATCGATCCTACAGGTCCCATATTACCTGCTCGATGAGGTCAGGGGGAGATATACGAAAAACTTATCTCAGTGGATATCGTTCAACCCATGTGAGGATTTCTGACGTTAGCTATCTTTTTGAGCGTCGACCTCGAGGCCCTAACGTTAACAATGGGAAGCAGGCGCCGGGGCAAGTGGGATCGCCCGGATTTCAATTAGTAAGAATTGATTCAAATGGGGGTAAGCGGTCGGTCTGTTATAAGCAGAGTACTGTAGAATTATATTTCCGTACTGTAGTTGAGCGTTTGGACAGCCCGCGTAGTATGGTCGGGCCATATATCTACTCTTTGTACATAATCCGCACCGCCATGAACGTTGCGTAATAATCGATTCACGGCTCACGACATACAGCCTCGTATTGAGAGCATACGGTCTCATGGTCAGCGGTATCGCCGCTCTATGTCAGACTCTTTACAGAGATTGACGTTATTGCACATGGATGGTTCCTGAGGACTTCGACCCTGACCTGTGCATGTCGAGTTTTGTTCGGCTGCATCGTTGAGTTATGAGATGTTACGGAAAACGGTGGCAAAGACAAGTTGAAGCGCATGGGAAGTAGCTTGGCAGCCAGTGAGAAAGGGAGGCTCGATGGTAAACGCACAGCACGGTCGGCCCCCGACGATGCCATGAATAACAGTTTGTTCTGTGCAAACAGACCGAATTAGGAAACGACAACTGATGTATTGATGGCCCTCAGCCTAGGACATCCCAAGTAACTAATGCCATTTTGCTAGCGAGATCTCCATTTCAATTGGTCTTCCGGAAATGCTCACTGACGAAATCCAGACCTATTAAATGGGTGTTTCACTGCCATCAAATCTCTTTTGCTCCGTCTGTCGCTGTTTTCTTCTCTCTACGCTCTTACCACATTTCCTTGGACAGCCAAGAGTGCTTTTGAGCCATGATGGGTGCTGAAGTGGCTTCAAACAACGATTCCTCTGCAAGGAGCCTGAGAGCAGTCGACCTCGATGAAAGACGACGCGCCGCCTTGGCCGAAATTGACAACGCTAAATTCTCGTGCGGCACAACCCCCGGCCTTGTGGTTTTTTCTTAACCTTCTTTCCTTTCATAGGTGGTACCATGTAAAGGTCTGCTTGGTGGCCGGGACTGGGTTTTTTACAGATGCGTAAGTGCAACCCGCGCATCCTTGTTGTTTTCTAATTCATGTTGCAAATAGCTATGATATTTTCGCCATTAACATCGCTTCAGTGATGTTGGGATACGTTTACGGAGCAGGTTCGTCTTCTGTTTGCGTCACTCTCTCCGCTGTCAGACAAACAACTTTCCTTTACTAGGTCGTAAATTGAATCCTACACAGGATCTTGGTGTTAAAGTAGCTACTCCTGTTGGTACTTTGTGCGGCCAACTCTTCTTCGGGTGGTTGGCTGATGTTGTCGGTCGTAAGAGAATGTGTATGTGGTTTTCAATTTGTCTAGCATTAGAAATTGTCCCTGCTAACCATCAACATGTCATGTGCAGACGGGTTCGAGTTAATAATCATTATCGTCGCTACCTTTGGACAGGCGTTATCTGGCCAGGCTCCTGCTGTTGGTATCATCGGTGTCCTCGTCGTTTGGCGGTTCATAGTGAGCGCTGAGCATCATGTTATTTCTCTCCTTCATGTCCTCATGCTTCTGTGTTAGCAAGGGGTAGGAATAGGAGGAGATTATCCTTTGAGTGCCGTCATCTCCTCAGAATTTGCGGCAACTCGCCTGCGCGGTCGTATGATGTCTGCTACTTTTGCGTCCCAGGGTTTCGGCAACTTTGGTGCGGCATTTGTTTCATGTCTATATACCTCCATAGTCATCAATTCTGACGATGTCCTTTTTGTAATCAGCTGCAGCTCTCGTCGCTATCATCGTGGTCTCTGCTTACAAGAACGCTATCCTCGGTGACAACATAAATAACCTGAAACATGTAGACTATTGTTGGCGTCTACTCATTGGCTTAGGCTGCATACCTGCTGTCGTCGCCCTTTATTTCCGATTAACGATCCCCGAAACACCTCGTTTCACCATGGATGTCGAACGAAATGTAAGGCGTGCAGCAGAGGACATTGGCGAAGTCGTTAGAGGCGTCGAACCTCCCCCTGATGACGAGCTCATTATTCGACGAGCAGATGTTCCCAAGGCTAGCTGGGCTGATTTTAGAGCTCATTTCGGCCAGTGGAAGAATATGAAAATCTTGATCGGGACGTCTTGGTCTTGGTTCGCTCTAGATGTAAGTTGGTTGTGTGTTTGCGACGTTTTTACCATTTTTTTCTGTTCATCTCTGATACTTGATAATATTGCAGATTGCCTTCTACGGCCTTGGTCTCAACTCATCAACTATCCTTCAAGCCATTGGCTTCGGTACACCACTAACATCTGGAACACGGGCAGTGTATGACAATCTCATGAACGTTTCCACTGGGAATCTGATCCTCGCCGTGGCTGGTCTCATCCCTGGATATTGGGCGACGTTCGCTTTGATCGATTTCTGGGGAAGGAAACCAATCCAGTTGATGGGCTTTAGCGTTCTCACTGTTTTGTTCGTCACTATGGGTGCGCGAGACTTTATTTCACCGAACCAAATTGATGATTGACTTTGTTACAAGGCTTTGCATATAATAAATTGAACGAGACGCCTTCTGCCAGGAAGGCATTTGTCTTCTTGTACTGCTTGGCCAACTTTTTCCAGAATTTCGGTCCCAATACCACCACGTTTGTGATTCCCGGAGAGGCGTTCCCAACGCGATACAGATCGACTGCAAGTGGTATCTCCGCTGCCTCAGGAAAGTTGGGAGCCGTCATTGCACAAGTCGCTTTTATTCATTTGAAGGACATTGGTGGTACTAACAAATTCCTTAATCACATGTAAGTCCCGTGTCACGATTGTCACCGAGCTGCGTTGCTGATGCTTTATTGTTCTGACTCAAGTTTGGAGATATTTGCACTCTTCATGTTGACTGGAATCCTCTCGACGTTGCTGCTCCCAGAAACGAACCAGAGAACGTTGGAAGAGCTGTCAAACGAAGATCAAGATGGATTTGTCCGAGGTTAGTGTTTTATTGATATCGACATACTTCAACCAGGAACTAAATTTGCTTGTCCGCTAATGCAGGTAGTAAAATCTCTGCCAAGGGTTGAGAGGAAGCTAGTTTTGCTTTCTTCGATTTTAGCATTTTATGTTACCCGTTTTTCCAGTCGTAATTCGCTTGCACCAGTTCGCAATGACCCCCTTGGCCATCATGGAAAGTGGCCTTCAGTCTCTCCGATGATCATATTTTGTGGACTTAATATATATCCAGAGTTTTCCTTTTAGTGCTTTGTCAGGGTATGCGCGATGTGTTTATATTCACGAAGTGATGTAATCCGAAATCGAAATACATATACATTAACGATAAAGTCGAATAAGTGAGGAAATAAAACGGTTTGCGTACGAGAGATTAGCTGCCCTGAGTGAAGCGGCTGTGGGACTTGGAGCCTGAGTGGGATCCGACCGAAATGAAACGCGCTCGTAAATTTTGCCAACTTGGTACTTACCCCCATTTGTCTTGTGCTGCGATTCCAGATGCAATTGTTGCTATGGCCCCTACTTCTCGCGACATCGACATTCTTTCCTGAGGCTTCTTCGTGTCAGAGACAGTTGAGATCATAATTGTGTTGATGGTATCATTCATACTAGAAGTGTTTGAAATTTCTGGATTCGCGAATTGGGCATTCAACCTCGCGACCGTGGATGGATGTGTCGTTTAGGATGCCAGGGACTGTTTGACTTGTTGACTAATGCGACCACCGGAAGTTCTTTTCTCACTCGATACGAATCTCGGAGAGGTAGTATTTTTGTGGCGATGGTACTTCATTTTGGAGGTTTGCCATCTGTATATTCCTCGGATCTCCAACAGGTGATGACGGCCCTCCACTAAGCTTGTTTGCGTTTTGATATTTTATCTTTTCGCAGCTCGTCATCAGACACATATTACTTGAGTGATCCGGACGCAGTGGGATCGTTCTGTCAGTAGGCACGGTGGGAGCGGTGGACGTTGAATGACGTTGCTGTTCGTTCAGCTCTTACTCAGCTCCTCAACCAGTGGCCGCTCGCCCAGAATCACTGTAGAGTTGACGACTATTCCGATGGTAGGAACCAGCCACTCTGATAAATGCACTGTGATTTCCTCGCTACGTCTCTTAGGAAGGTATTGCTTATATCGAAAGTAAACGAGAGCCGACCCGTGTTTTGAATTCGAATCCGGATTTTTCCATCTCGTTTCTCCGACAATCTCCTCTCTCTTCACGATATTGGTCAAATTGTATATGTGTACTCTACGACTTGGCGGGCATCCGAAGAAAACTCGATTCATATACGTTACCATGGAGAATGGCCATTTTTATCGTGACAGAGACTCCGAGAGTAGTTGTTCGATATTGTATGAACGGACAACCGCGAACGGTTCGCCGATGACTCGATATTGTTAACACCCCTTGATCTTCCCGCGATTCGGCACTGATTCTGTTGATTCACTACGGGCTCATGTATTTTGTGCTTAGGTAACTCGGGATCCGTGTCCCCCCCCTTGTTTCGGTAATAGCCCTTTGTTCTCAAGATGGTTCTGGGCTGGAGACATGCGCTTTCTTGGGCACCTGTCGTACTGCCCCTCATATTCTGAACCCCAAGTAATGCTCCACTGGCAAGACCGCGTAGTACGGCCTTCAAAGAGCCCACAGCTTCAAGAAAAACAACTTCATCTATTTCCCCATCCTGTGAATTCTACTCTTTTCATATTCTCAGCCGCTCGCAAGATGACCAGGTCATACGCGTTTTGTTGATCGGCTGCCGCACTTGATGTCCTTGAATACTTTGCACAATCACGGATAGTTCCGTTGATGTTGTTTATCCTAATCCTATCAACCTTCGTTCGTATCAGCAGGACTCCAAGCGACAAGTAGAACAATAGTGGCGCCCCAACTGCAACCAGTTTGAGCGTCTTGTGAGTAATTATTGCTCAGCTGTCCATCGTCGTGGTTTGATCTATTTCTTGTAAGGTGTTCCTTTGCTCTGGTTGTAGATGATCCCAATTCCTACGTCTCGACCCAGCGGCTTTTGTTACCTGTTTTTATCAGCCCACAGTCAAGGAAGGAGTTATTCAGTGCATGATTTACTAATTTTGGTGTCACATCAGATGGTAGCAGTGCGGTATGGGTGCACCGATGATGCTTACACGATTTTGAATGCTATCGTTTATCACCACAAATGTATTAAGTTGCGCCAGGCCTAATCTGTAGTACGAACGTGCCAGGCACTCGTCATATCATTTAGTCTGCCGGTGCGTGTACCCCTTCCCCATTCGCAGGCTGTGCTTCATAGTCTTGGCTGACCAGATCGAAATTAATTTTGTAAAGACGCTCCCTAGAAATCGGATCTATTATACGCGCCCTTCATCGAATCACCGTTTCTGCCCCAGCTTTGTCCCCGCTGTTTCGTCTTCACCATTTTGTCATCTGCTCTGGACAGTATAGAGCCATGGACCCCGCTGAACCGGAAGACGACAATCAGGCCTTTGAAATGAGAGCCGTTGACCTCGCCGAGAGACGACGCGCCGCTTTGGACAAGATCGACAATGCAAAGTTCTCGTGCGTAGAACATTCAGTCTTGTTGTCTTTTTCAAATCTTGACCCTTGTTCTTTCCATAGAAGGTATCACGTAAAAGTTTGCTTGGTGGCAGGGACAGGTTTTTTTACCGATGCGTAAGGGCAATCCGTTCGTCCTTCGGCTCTTCTGAATTGTGTCGCCACTAGTTATGACATTTTTGCCATCAGCGTCGCTTCAGTGATGTTGGGAAACGTTTACGGAACATGTTCGTCTTCTGTTTCCGTCGCTCTCATGTGTCAGGCTGAACACTTTCCTTCAGCGCTAGATCCTAATAATATTACGACATTGAGTTCCCGGCAGGATCTCATTCTTAAAGTAGCTAATCCTGTTGGAACTTTATGCGGTCAACTCCTCTTCGGGTGGCTGGCAGATGTTGTCGGTCGTAAGAGAATGTGTGAGTGTTTTCAATTTGCCTAGCATTCGGTGACTTTTCCATCTAAGTATCAACATATGCAGATGGTCTCGAGTTGATGATCATTATTGTTGCTACCTTCGGTCAAGCATTATCCGGTCAGGCCCGTGCTGTTGGAATAATCGGTGCTCTCTTCGTTTGGCGATTCTTGGTGAGCGTTGTAACTTATCACCATGTTTTCTGGACCATGTCCTCATACTTTTGTTTTAGCAAGGTTTGGGAATAGGCGGTGATTATCCTATGAGTGCCGTTATCTCCTCAGAGTTTGCGGCAACTAGCTTCCGTGGACGTCTGATGACTGCAACTTTTGCTACGCAAGGTTTCGGCACCTTCAGTGCGTTGTTTGTCTCGTGTGATTTTTCCTTATTCAACTATGCTGATGGTGTCCCCTCAAAATAAGCCGCAGCTCTCGTTGCCATCATCGTAGTTTCTGCTTACAAGGACTCTATTCTTGCGGACGAGGCACAAGTAGACTATTGTTGGCGTCTACTCATTGGGTTGGGCTGCGTACCTGCTGTTATCGCCCTTTTATTCCGATTAACGATCTCTGAGACCCCTCATTTCACCATGGATGTCGAGCGAAATATCAGGCGTGCGGCAGAGGATATTGAAGAAATTGTTAGAGCTAAAGAACTTGTCGCTGATGACGAACCCATTAATCGACGAGTAGATGTCCCCAAGGCTAGCTGGGCTGACTTTAAGGTTCATTTGGGCCAGTGGAAGAACATGAAAGTCTTGATTGGAACTTCTTGGTCTTGGTTCGCTCAAGATGTAAGTCATTCTTTGTTTGTGCGTCTTTATCGATTGTTTTTCTTCGTCCTCAACACTCGGTATTGCAGATCGCTTTCTATGGTCTTGGTCTCAACACTTCCATCTTTATTCAAGCCATCGGCTTTGGTAACTTGACATCATCGGGGACACAGAGAGTGTACGACAATTTGATGAAGGTTTCTAAGGGGAATTTGACTTTCGCCCTTGCTGGTCTCATCCCTGGCTACTGGGTGTCATTCATTTTCATAGATAAATGGGGAAGGAAACCGATACAGTTGATGGTCTTTATCATGCTTACTATTCTGTTCGTCATTATGGGTACGTGAAACTTTATTTCGCAATGCTAGGTTGATAACTGACGTTAATACAACAAGGCTTTGCATACGATAAACTCACCGCAAAACCTGCTGCTACCAAGGCATTTGTCTTCCTTTACTGCTTGACCAACTTTTTCCAAAATTTTGGTCCCAATACCACCACATTCGTCATTCCTGGAGAGGTGTTCCCTACCCGATACAGATCGACTGCACATGGTATCTCCGCTGCTGCAGGCAAGTTGGGAGCCATAGTTTCTCAATTCGGCTTCAATAAAATGCATGGTCAAGGCAAATCTCTCAACCACATGTAAGCTTGTTCTTACGCTTTGTACCGAGCTATATTGCTTATGTTTATTTTTTGCTCAAGTTTGGAGATCTTCGCGCTATTTATGTTGACCGGAATCCTTTCGACGTCGCTGATCCCGGAAACAAAAAATAAATCGTTGGAGGAGCTGTCCAACGAAGATCAAGATGGAGTTGTCAGAAACTAGCGTTTGTGTTTGATACCAAGATACTGGAAACGGGAACTAAAGTCTGATCTTCTCTTCTCATCTAACGCAGAAAGTGTAATCTTTGTCCGGTAATTGGGAGGGTCTTGTGTTGTTTGTTTTGACTTTTCATTTAGGTTACTCATCATCTACTTAGTCGTGATCCGTGTGTAGTCGTAGTAATGAACAGTGTATTTTTTTTGTAATGGACTAGTGTACGGATTTGCTAAGAGAAAGATATATTAGAGGGAGACTAGATGTGTGCAGACTACTTTCAGATGGTGGTATTGGTAGTGGCAAGACTGTTAAAAGAGTCGAGTCACTGAGAGTTCGGACTCGGAAAAGCTGGAATTACATGACACGTGTTCGCAGTTTTGCTCACGATTACTCCGCCGTGCACTACTGCCACTGGCACACCCAGCAAATACCACCCACCAAGTTACCTCCATTCGTCTTTAACATGTTTCAGCCTGATGCCCAGTCGGACAAAATCGATTTCTGAACGACTTTGTTGTTGCTACGGCCCCTCCTCTCGTGATATCAACATTCCTTCCTGAGGCTTTTTCGTGTCGACAGTTGAGCTCGTCACTATCTTGATGTTATTCATACTAGAAGTGCTTGGAATTTCTGGAATTGCGGCTTGAACTCTCTTCGCGACCGTGGATGGACACCGAGTTAGGATGGAGACTGTTTGACTTGTTCTTTCCTCCGTTTTCTCGCGCGATGGGGATTTTGGAGAGGGATCTTTGTGCCAAAAATACTCATTTGGGAGGTTTGCATCTGTATCTCCTGCAGGTGATGCCCTTAAGATCTTCAGATCCTGTTTACGTTCTAAAAATTTATTTTCCCGCAGCTCATTATCACACATATATTACTCGAGTGATCCGGACACAGCGGGATCGTTCTTTCAATTGATACGATGGGAGCTGTGGACGTTTAATATCATTGCTGCTCGTCCTCCCGCTCGAACAAACTGGAGTTGACGACTATTATGACGGTAGGCGCCAGCCACCTTGATAAATGCACTGTGATTTTCTCACTACGTTTCTTCGTTGAAGGGAAGTTATTTCTTCTATTGAAGCACTTAACGAGAGTCCTCAGGCTCCCGTACTTTGAATTCAAACCCGGATTTTTCCATCTCATTTCTCTGACAACCTTCCCTTCCTTCACGATATTGGTCAAATTTTATATTTGTCCTCTATGACTTGGCAAGCATCCGACAAAAAACTCAATTCATATACGTTGCCATGGAGAAAGGTCATTTTTATCGTGACAGACTCCGAGAGTAGTTGTTCGTTATTGTATGAACGGACAACCGCCGATGGCTCGATATTGTTAACACCCCTTGATCTTCCCGCGATTCGGAACTGATATCGAGTCTATTGATTAACTGCGGACTCGTGCATTTGGTGTTTAGGTAACTTGAGATCCGTGTCCCCCCTGTTTCGTCCTTTGTTCTCAAGTTTTGGGCTGGAGACATACGCATTCTTGCGCACCTTTGGCAACGCTTGAGGTACATACAAAACTACATGGAACACAAGTCGTACCTGCCCCTCCTCATATTCTGACCAAAGTAATGCTCCAGGACCGCATAGTACAGCCTTAAACGGAGGCCCACAGTTTCAAGAAAAACAACTTCATCTATTTCCCCATCCTGTAAACTCGGCTCTTTTCATATTCTTAGGCACTCGCAAGATAGTCATGTCCGCGTTTTGTTGATCAGCTGCCGCATTTCATGTCCTTGCATAGGTTTGCATAATTACTGATAGGTCCCTTGGTTTGGACCATCTTAATCCTATCAATCCTTGTTCGTATCAACATAACCCAAGCGACAAGGAGAACAATAATGGCGCCCCCGCTGCAGCCGGTTTCAACGTCTTGTAAGCGTTTATTACTCAGTCGTCCATCATCGTGATTTGACCTATTCCTTGTAAGGTGCTCCTTTGTTTTGTTTACCTGCTTCACTCAGCCCACATTTAAGGGTGGGGTAATTTTGAACTATTTAGTGTATGAATTACTCATTTTGGTGTCACATCAGATGGTAGTCTCACGTCCTAGGTTCATTCATCCGAATTCGAAACCTATGGACCAATGTTTCATTATCAAGCCTGCATGGATCGCTAGACGCCTAGCTTTCCTGGTGTAAAAATGTAACGGTTGTGTTATTCTTTTCATTGCTATGGACAGTGAGGTTCAGTCTTGCGGTATGGGTTCACCAATGGCTTGCATGGTCAGAGTCGTAACCTTTTTGAAAACTCTCATTGATCACCACAAATGTATTGAGAAGCTGCCAAGCCAAATCTGTACGAACGTGTCAGGCACTCGTTATACAGTGTCTTTGTCCGGCGGTGCGTCTATTCATTCCCCATTCGCAAGCCGTGTTTCACAGCTTTGGCTAACCATATCTAAATTAATTTTGTGAAGACGTCCGCTCCACTAGAAATCGGATCTATTATACGCGCCCTTCATCGAATCACTGTATCCGCTCCAGCTTTGTCTCGCTCCTTCCTCTTTACGTTCTTGCCATCTGCTCTGAAAAACGTAGAGCCATGAATCCTGGTGAACCGGAAGAAGACAATGCGGCCTTTGAAATGAGAGCCGTTGACCCCGATGGGAGACGACGCGCCGCGTTAGACAAGATCGACAACGCAAAATTCTCGTGCGTACGACCTCTTGTCTTGTTGTCTTCTTCGGTTCTAAACCCTCCATAGATGGTTCCACGTAAAAGTTTGCTTGGTGGCAGGAACAGGTTTTTTTACCGATGCGTAAGGGCAATCCTTCCGTCCATCTTTTGGGTTTTCTGATTTGTGTCATCAATAGTTATGACATTTTCGCCATCAGCATCGCTTCAGTAATGTTGGGAAACGTGTATGGATCAAGTTCGCCTTCTGTTTTTGTTACTCTCTCAGCTGTTAGACTGAAGCTTTCCTTCAGAAATAGACCAGGGAACGAGGTCATTGAGTAGTGGTCAGGATCTCGCTCTCAAAGTAGCTAATCCTGTTGGAACTCTGTGCGGTCAACTCCTCTTCGGGTGGCTGGCAGATGTTGTCGGTCGTAAGAGAATGTGTGAGTGTTTTTCAATTTGCCTAGCATTCAGTGACTTTCCCATCTAAGTATCAACATATGCAGACGGTCTCGAGTTGATGATCATTATCGTCGCTACCTTCGGTCAAGCGTTATCCGGTCAGGCCCCTGCTGCCGGAATCATCGGTGTTCTCTTCGTTTGGAGATTCTTGGTGGGCGTCGTGATCCATCTCCCTGTTTTCTGGAGCATGTCCTCATGCCGTCCTCATGCCTTGGTGTTAGCAAGGTTTGGGAATAGGAGGTGATTATCCTATGAGTGCCGTCATCACTTCAGAGTTTGCGGCAACTCGCCTTCGTGGACGTATGATGACTGCCACCTTTGCCACACAAGGTTTTGGCACCTTCAGTGTGTTGTTTGTCTCATGTGTATTGTTTCCTTGTTCAGCCATGCTGAAGATGTTCTTTCACAATAAGCTGCAGCTCTCGTTGCAATCATCGTAGTTTCTGCTTACAAGGATCCTATTGTTGGTGACAATCTCACCACCGTGAAACATGTAGACTACATATGGCGCATTGGGTTGGGCTGCGTACCTGCTGTTGTCGCCCTTTTGTTACGATTAACGATCCCCGAAACACCTCGTTTCACCATGGATGTCGAACGAAATATCAGGCGTGCGGCAGAGGATATCGACGAAATTATTAGAGATAATGAACGTTTCACTGATGACGAGCATGTTAATCGACGAATAAAAGTCCCCAAGGCTAGCTGGGCCGACTTTAAGGCTCATTTTGGCCAGTGGGAGAACATGAAAGTTTTGATTGGAACTTCTTGGTCTTGGTTTGCTCAAGATGTAAGTCATTGTTTGTGACGTCTTTATCGACCGCCTTTTCTTCGTCTTTGATGATACTTGGTATTATAGATCGCTTTCTATGGTCTTGGTCTCAACACTTTCACCATTCTTCAAGCCATTAAATTCGGTAAAACGTCGACATCGGGCACACAAGGAGTGTACCAAAACCTGAGGAACATTTCTCAGGGGAGCCTGATTCTCGCCCTCGCTGGTCTCATCCCTGGCTACTGGGCATCATTTATTTTTATAGATAGATGGGGAAGGAAGCCGATCCAGTTTATGGGCTTTAGTGTCCTCACCGTTTTGTTCATCATCATGGGTACGTGTAACTTTATTTTACAAATTTAGGTAGATAATTGACGTTACTACAAGGGTTTGCGTATGATAAACTTAACGCTACAACATCTGCTTCGAAGGCATTTGTTTTCCTGTACTGCTTGAGTAACTTTTTCTTAAACTTTGGTCCCAATACCACCACTTTCGTCATTCCTGGAGAGGTGTTCCCTACCAGATACAGGTCGACTGCACACGGTATCTCCGCCGCTTCTGGCAAGTTGGGAGCCATAATTTCTCAATTCGGTTTCACCAAAGCGAAGGACATCGGTGGTTCCAATAATTTCATCAAGCACATGCAAGTCTACTTTGTTACGCTTGCTGTTGAGTTATATTGTTCATGTTTTTTTTGGGTGCTCCAGTTTGAAGATCTTCGCGCTGTTTATGTTGACCGGAGTTCTCTCGACGTTCCTGATCCCAGAAACCAAAAAGAAATCGTTGGAAGAGCTATCAAACGAAGACCAATCTGGGTTTGTCAGAAACTAGCGTTTGTGTCTAATATCAAGACGCTGGGGACGGGAGCTAAAGCTGAATTATTTATTCTCCTCTAATATAGGAAGTGTAGTCTCTGTCTGGTAATTTGGAAAAACTTGTACTATCTGTTTTGATTCTTTATTTAGGTTACTCATCATCATGATCCGTGTGTAGTCGTAGTAATGAGCAATGTATTTTTTTTGTAATGGGCTCGTATATGGACTTGCTAAGAGAAATATATAACGGGTTGAGAGATCTGATTAAACAGCCCGAAATTCATGGTATATCTGTGTTAAGCAGCGTCTACAGTTGATATATTAGCAATATACAAATGAACCATACAATTAGTAAGGTAATTAATGACTTGTGGACCCGTTTTTGTGTACCAAGTTATCAAACTGGGCAAGAATATCAGCTGGGATGGTCCTCAGGCTGCGGTGCCCGTGGCCTGGGATGGTAACCCCGTCACAACTCTCAACGAAATCTACCTTACGATGAGCGAATCACTGGACACAGAGCTGCCATAATCTAAACAGGTGCATTAAGCCGTCGAATGTCGTCAGGGTCGATCCACCTTGAACGAAGACTAAAAAAAGTTGAAAATACTATTTCTGGTGCAACACGTACGGATAAAGCCTGGGAGTACAACATATCCGGTCAACATGATAACGAAGCTCATCTAGCTATTCTCGATTTCCACTCGCTCTTCTTCGATAAAAAGCTGTCCAACCAATCCTTTAAATCTACTTGATACCTCCGGTCCAACATCATGTCCTTTCAACTTGATCGTCTCTACTTTCGTACCCCGCTCAGTCCTTGTTGCCAGGCACACCCGAAGTGAGGATAAAAATGATTCGAGCGGATCACCCGATCGCCCGTTCGTCCTTTCCGGCGGGTCTCTTAATAGAGTCATGTCGATAACCTGAATTTTGTGACAGACAAGTAGCTGGCCAGATTCCGACTGCGTTGTTTCTTCTTCAACTGGAAGGCTCAAGTGTTCCAAGATGAGTCTGACATGACTTATAGCTCCTTCTATCGTCAACTCGAGCACAGACGTGCATAGACCCAACGTAAGCTCCAACTCTTCATTGATGTATCCGCCCAATAACCAATCATTGCATCTATCTGTAGTCAAGTGAATATTTCTGATGAGGGATAAGTCGAATGCTACCCTTATCGTTGATTCCAGGCCAGTCACCGAGTGCACTTTTTCATCGAAGGGCCCAGTAAATACGATCGCCGGTAATGGTAGGTCGTTATGATAAGACAGACGAAGGCCAAGGTCAGCGTTTGTCAGAGTTCTGAGACGACGTGCAACCTCTCCTAGTTGAGCCTGGTCGTCATGCAGAATTTCGTTGTAGATCTCGATGTGCACTCTGGCCAGGGATATGGAATGTGGAGCAATGCAAGGATGACGGAGGTATTCATAAAATATAAATTCAACTTCGTGAGGCGTGGATGGTCGATGCGCAGTTCAGATTGGATCGGGTCGTCGAATTGGACTCTAGACAACTCCATCATTTGAAGTCGGGGAGAATTCGACAGTAAATCAGTGAATTCACCCCATTGTAAAGCAGGTGATATACTAAATAACGATAGCTCAACGAGATCCCGGCAGCTGGACCACGGAAATCTAATAAGCGCAGATGTGATGGAGAGGGATTCAAGAGAAGGTAGGGGTATTGCGTCAAGCTCTATCACTCCTTCTACATCCTCCTCATCCCAGAACCAGGGAATTTGTTCAGCGAGAACAAGGACGGAAAGGAGAGGTAGATCTTTCCAAATCCTAAAGAGCATGGCTTTGAACTCATTGTAAGGCAGGTCCAGGTCCAATTCCTGTATCCTTGTAGAATGAAATGGTAGAACCGATTGCAAATAATCCCATCCATCGGGATAACGAATATGGTCGTCTATGCGTATGGACAGAGGCCAGTTCTGGGAGTAATGCAGAAAATGTTTGAGAACTTCAGCCCTCTCGATGGATATGTTGCACCATAGTTCCGAACAATGCAAGGCAACCATCCTGAATGCATGACAAACGTGGGTTAATCCGATCATGCAGTGCACGACTTGGGGGTGACTGTCATCGTCTGAGATGATTTCGTAGAGGTCTCTCACGTAGAATCCAAGGATCTTTGCAATTAACTCTGGAGGGAGGTCGACTATACGAGTGGTATGCATTGCGGCACAAAGTGGCGTGAGTTGCTGCAGTGTGCGCAACTGCTAGTGAAATTTCTGAAGAAGCGAATGAACAAATTGAGGTACCTCAGGCTTGTGGGGTTTTGTCAGTCAACGAGCACGAAAGAGAAAAATGTAATG
This sequence comes from Sarcodon aspratus, assembly GCA_003313825.1. NCBI lineage: Eukaryota > Fungi > Basidiomycota > Agaricomycetes > Thelephorales > Thelephoraceae > Sarcodon > Sarcodon aspratus. Next base: position 34,485 of record QLOR01000484.1, read on the forward strand.
TAACCTTCGTCCAAGGTTTCCGGATTATTGTTTGTGGAATGTCGAGCCTGAGGATGGTAAACTTGGAGGTCAGGACTGTCCGTCGCCGGTTGGATATGATGGAAGTTAATGACTTGAACTTCTGGCAGTGAATAACGCGTAAGCCTACGTCACATCTCGTGCCCGAGTTCAATACTTGTTAATTGTCACACTGTTCGTGGAAAACAACAACAGGTTCATTAAGCTGGAATTCGTCGAACCAATGATCAATGTTCATCCGTCTTGGTTGAAAATCAAATAATATCGGCAGAGTAAAAACTAATATTCTGAGCGACATACATGAGCGACATGTCCAGACGTTGTAATGAAGCACATCTAGCTATTCTCGATTTCTACTCGCCTGCCTTGGATAAAAAGCTGTCCAACCAATCCTTTAAATCTACCTGATATGTCCG